>OX235275.1:40057356-40209487 GCA_944472155.2 Trichobilharzia szidati
ATGTGAGCATTCTTTAGAAGATACTTGTAGAGTATCATTAAAGACTAACCTTCAAGAGACCATGTATCATTTGTATGAAAGGAAAATTTATACGGTCTAAGTAGTGTACATTGAATCTTTAGGGTGAGACCGAAGGTGAATATGTGTGTATTCGAATCCACTTTGCAATAAACAGTCAGAAGTCGTGTTTTTTACACCCTAACCATCACTGTCACAACTAGAGAGAGAGAGAGATAAGTAACTAACTGCTTAATCCCATCACTGTCCCTTCAGAACTTAGTGTAAATAGGAGCTTCATCGGAAATCACAAAGGTTATTGAAAATTTGTTGTGAAAAGATGGATCTCATGTAGATAAAGAGGACCAACTGACTTAAGAGGACTTTCATAAGGTGTATCAACGTATGGAATAATACCATGGGTCACCTAATTTGATTTGAATGAGATACCTGTTGGTTGACAGGTTAGAGAATGGCCCTCTTCGGGTTATTCTGAAAGTATCACTGAATGAAATGCAAAAATCTAACTCGAAGACTCATTCCTGGATCAAAAGGTGGTTCGGAATGATCAAACGGTGTTTTTGTTTTCTTATATTCTATTCAAAGTATGTATCTCTAAGGCTTTCAAGCTGTTGACGAATGCTTCACTGTTACTCAGAGCTTTTTTCTCATTTCCCATAACAGTCTGACAAGATGTATACTCAGTCACTATGATGTACAGATTGTTTTTTTTATGCCAACTGTACAAACAGGGGATTTACTGTTCATGACACACTGAATGGCAAAGACTTCTTTGCAATTAGCGCTGAAAGTAATGGTTTCTTCTAGTCTAGTGATACAATGTCAGCGATCGTATATGAAGGCCTAGAGAACACAATTCTTCAATATCTCTTATCGTACTATTAATCTAGGCGGACATGATGATAACACCGCCTTAATGAAAATTTCGTGAGAAATTATCTTAACTACTTACAAGTAGTTCAACAGAATATGATCAATCAAAGATTATGAAATTTACTACAAATGATAATAATTAAATGGTGCTAGTGTTTCATTCTCTGAAACAGTGTAGTCTGTATTAGTAAAAAGCCTACTTTTTGAAAAGAGGTTATGGTCAAAGTTCTACAACAGAGTTCCAAAGCATGCGAACGCACGAGTGACCTTGAGCTGACCAATCAGGGAAAATGACGATTTTTGCATAAAATTTTACGTATATTTACATAAAAAAGCACAAAAAAACATTAAACAGGATATTTTTCTCTAATATGAGATAAAAAATCTCCCATTTTTGTAGAGGGGTTTCAGTTTTTAAAGTGAACCAATTTCTATACATATATTCATCTAGGTGACTGAAAACAACTTCGTTTTGATATCCGTTGATCCCTTTGATTCTATTTTTCAGTCTTCTCCAGAAGCCTTCGATTGAATTGGTATGAGTACCGTCCTGGGGTCGACGAAGTCATCGGAATGGTTGACTCGATGATGTATATAACCCAGTTGCGATAATCGGTTGTATCCTGCCCATTCATCTGTGTGAATGGTGGTACCTGGTAAGACGAGACGCTGAATAATAGGGAGGAGTGTATCAGCACTCCTATCTGGAATCAGCTCGATAAACCCTTTGCGAATCTGGGTGTCATAAATTCCTAAGGACCCAAACGTTATTCGCTCTGGCACTCCCCCGATTTTACTTCTTCTTGATAAGAACGGTTTCATCCATATGGACGACTACACCGACTCCTCCCGACACCTGTATAATACTATTCATCTTCCACGAGGCTAAATCTCGACAAAATTGAAACCACTGCACAGTAGACGTCAACGTATTAGCTGTTTGACCTGCAGTAGATCGCACCCCGGACTTTAATACCCAGTAACTGGACAGAAACAAGATATTCGTCAAAGACAGTTTCGACTTTTCAAAGAAAGTCCCTAGAAGACAATTAATTCAGAGTGTCACTTACCAGTACGCACACTTATTCGCTTCCTACACTGTGTACATCTGAATACATATCCATCAGTGACCTGGATATACGACTGGAGGATCATGGAAGCACCACAACCGCATATCCGAGTACGGCCTATCAATCCATTATCTAGGCAGTACTGGAAAACGTGGTCTGGATGGAATTTGCATCTGAGTTCATGAACAGGGTTCATTAATGGTAAGCTTCCTCAACCAATGACTAGCATGCGTTCAGGGTCATTGGAACATTTACAGTCCTGGGACTCTATTCTTGTACTTCGCCAGGTTAAGGTGTGGAAGGTCAATGGAGCCATCAATCGATTAGTATAAATTGGATTCTGTCTTGAATAATATGTTCTTCAATAAAACGGTATAGAATTTGCTATAATGTTTCGCCTTGATGAACTTCAACACAGCAAGAATAATAAACTGAGCGGAATAACTTGAAGTCATTCTTTTCATTTGAATGCAACACAAAGCAGGTCTAATATCAGAATGCAAATTAATCATATTGAGCTTTACCGTGAAGGCCACTAATATTGTGTAATTAACTAGTATGGTGAAAGGGAATAAAAGCTGTTCCTAGGCTTGCTGGCGTACTTAGAAACAGTTACAATAGTATTCTAGAATTCGGAAATGATATTATGAATTAAACAGAGGTGTAAAACTGACAACTTGTGTTACGTAAGAGTTGAATAATATTAATTGAACAGGGGTCAAAAAAAATAGTCGGATCAAAAATACATTGCAAAATATACCCGTTTATTCTTAAGGAGAAACACACATTTGATTCAGCGAAGAAATATTTCCTTTCAATAACTTCATTTTCAAGCCAGCTGTATAGTCGTATTTATATCACAGAGAAAGGCAATAAGTGGCACTAGGAATTGCCCAGTCAATATTGCACATATGAAAAGAATAAAAAGTTAATGGATGCTTTTCACTATCGAATAAGAATCGAATTCCGCATTTCACTTTCTAGATGTAATGCTAGATAGGAGAGAGAACGGGACGTTAAAAGATTGATTAATCGAAAGCTAACATTCACAGGTCATAAAACTAACTTCAACAGTTAGGTGCCTCCAGGTAGGAAGAGAAATCTTATCCGTTCACCATACCCAAGATTTCAGAAAATTTGCTCTATAGATACGGTCGACATTGAACTAGAAAGCCTTTACATAACTCGCTTAAATAATGGATATCCTAGGAGGTTTATCATTAGAAACATCAAGAAAGAAACCATCCCCAACCAAATCACAGTGCCAAAAAAAAAACATTGTTTATGAGTTTGGTGTTCAAAGGTGAGACTGTTGCTGAAGTGATTGAAGGTCGTTTATCTAAATGCATTAAACATGTTTTTCATGCAGCTAACTTACATTTAGCATGTGCCAGCACAAATATGATTCAACAATGTGTTAAGGATAAACTACGTTTATGCCCACCTCTATATGCATATATTCATTCACATGCTCGTGTGAAGCTGATTACGTTGGACGTTATAAGCGTAATCTCCATAAGAAGCGTAGATAACCGCTACCCGGTTTGGTAAATAAAAGGTGAGCAAAGGACGACAAAGTCTTCAATTTTGAACAAATTCTGGGATCAGATCATTCAGCCCCACGTGGTTTACTCTTTGAAGTCATCTACAGAACCAAATTCAACCACTCCAAAAGCTTAAGTTTTCTCCATTTATGCATAGACAAACCTCTAGCCACATATAGGCGGAGGTCTACATTACGTGTTCAAAAACGTTTTATTAAACCCCTTTCTTTACCTTGTTCATAGTAATGTTATTTTGTTTTTACTTCACCAGTCGAATTCATTCAATAATCTTTAAAAGTTTTGTAATTCATCCATTTCAATTCTATCGCCTTAATACATCATTTTAATTGTCTTTGTTCTTATCATACATGTAGATAGACTCAGTAATTTCTAGTGCCACTTAATGCCTCTTTCTGTAATATAAATGCGACTGTACAGCTAGAAAATGATGTCGTTGGAAAGAAACATTTCTTCACTGAATAAAATCTGTGTTTTTTCTTATCAGAAATAGGTGTAAAGACAAGATTAAAAGTACGAAATTACATTAACAAACAGAGTATACTAAAAATAAGCAAATGTAAATACCAGAGAACATATTCATCGTAGTGGAACGAGACTAGCAGTCGTTTCTTTCTGGATGCATAATCTGCGTTTTAACTGTTTAACGGTTACTGTTTCAGCAATATATAGTGAGCTGGAACTAACCTGAACTTTAATTACCTTAAACAATTTCAAAATATGAACTTTTTGTATCACGTGGCAAGTATTCGCACTGCTAACGACTTTTGTTTGTACATTTCTTTAAATGTGCTCAAATATGCGGTCATAAATCCTTCTTTCCATCGTCTGATGTATGCGCCAAAGCACACTAGTAACCCTATCGTTGGAAAAATTCACACCTCTGCACCTTGCCAGTACCTAAAATATGAGTGTGCCGCAACAATATCAGAATGCATTGCATAATTAGAGTCATTTGTCTGTCTGTGCAAGATGTCAACTACAAAAAATTACGTGCTCCAGGCCAAGCGATCTGATTAATTCACAAGGCTGATACGCTACAATACTTTTCGTCTCTTTAACAAATAGCCATAAGGGCAAATAAGATCAGGAAACTAACGTTGAAGAGCATGTTTTCAGCATTTACACAGACGTATAGTATACATTCATGATTGGCATAAAATCTCTTGACAGTACAAGTACTACAAAATGAGCAACTGTAGCTAACATACTCATCACCACATCCATCAAAGACACATGATGTATGTCATTGATGCTATGAATCCAATCCAATACATACTAGACAAATAGCCAATCATATGTTGATATCATGTCTTTCCTTTTTCTGTTTATTAAATTATTTATGTTTGTTTACTTCGATAAACACGAATCCTCAACAATAACAAGTTTTATAGTGCACAGTATGATTTCTAATAATTTGAGTATTCTCTTTATTTACTAAAACTTCTTTGCCATTATATTTTCTCTACTTTTGATATTTTTCGTTTAATGGATAGATTGCTTTGTAAGGACTTTTCACTAGGACTCCAGGAAACTCCGTGCTGTAGCAAGTTACTAGTGAGCATCTGATTAATTTTCAAGAGTTGACTTATAGGCGTTCGATTTGTTTATCGAGTTAGACCACGTATAGGTATCTAATTGTTCCTACTAACCGTTATTTGTAATAGATTAATGCATACCCTTCAATCTCTCAGAAGCAACTATTTTTGAAGTATTGTGCGACTTCTAAATGAAGTAACGAGAGAATATCTATTTTTAGGATTTTAAAAGGGGTAAATTAAAGCATCAGTATTATTTCTATTTCCATTCACCCGCTGACTTCCAAATGGAGCATAAAGCCCCAGTCACACACACCTTAATTTCACCTCGTTGTCTGAAGTCCTCTTTAGCTATCTTGGCGATTGCCCGAAAGCCCTCATTTCGTCTTCTAAACACGATCTTCTCCATATCACCATCAGATGCCTACCTAACTCGTCGTTTCCCCAGTCTGGCGCGTGATGTCACTCAAATGTCTTCAAAGCATACTTCTGTTTATTATCCATTTCCTTTGACATAATAGTTGGACGATAAGTCCTCGGGTGATTCACTGCCAGTTTTTTCTTGATTATCCTTTTTGCCTGTCTGAATTTTGGTATCGAGATAGCAAAAACATCTGTTGATAAAAGTCTTCAGCAAGCTGTTCGAAATGCTTCAGGTGACGTGCAACCCAAGTCTCTTAACCGTATTAGAGCACTGAATTGACTCCATTAGGTCAAAAAATTGGAATGAATTTCGGAATCCTAATATTAGATGGTTGGAGGTAACCGGAAGGAAGCCTTGTCTAATCTAGGTTTCGTGCTAGTTGAAATTCATTCGTCAGCAAGGGGTATCTGCAACATTTAAGGAACTCATGTCCATTCTGAAATTCGAACCCGCGTCACCCATTTCTGCAGTCAGAGACATTACCATTGAGCTAGTAGAGCTCAAGATTTACCTCCTGTAGGACTGCATTGGATATTTTGATTGGACACTAGTCAGTAACTAGTGGTAGACTTCAGTCTGCACCAAAGATAGGACTAGACACATTACACTGGTTACTGACTAGTGCTTAATCAAAACAAGGTATCCTAATTGTTCTGAGGGTATTCACATATACCTGACCTAGGTGATAAGACTTTGTTTTTCAGAATCAGTCTATATGGATACATTTTGAAGTGTGAAATAAGAAAAGTGTATGCAAAAGAAAGCTTGCAGATTCATTCAAGTTTTCCCACTCCTCAAATAAATCAGATAGTATATGGTTTTCAGTGTGAGATTATTCTACTTGTTTCCACAAGATTATTGGTATTGTACATATATATTCCGAATTGATGTGTTATATGATGCTACTGTGATGACTGAACCCATAAACCACCTAACTGACTAGAAACATCATTGCATCTTCTGTTTAGGACACATCATAACAAAAACACTTGTCTGTCGACTTTTGATAACAGTTTTGCATTTACAGAATATACTTGTGTTTAGAAAGTAACGTCGTTATTTGTGCGTAGTACCCTTCACATGACACAGTTGAAGTCATAACATTTACTCACTTATGGTAAAATATTATCTGTTATGACTGGAAGTATGACTTAGTAGACACTTTAATGTAGACACTGACTAATCTGTCCTAATTGCACGTCAACCACAACAACGATAATACCACCTGGCCTCTGAAAGACAGAAGAGAAGACTGGACGTTGGTAAGAGGGTTTTTTACTGTCTCAAAGCAACAGTCAAAGAAATATTGACACAGCTTGTGGACATGCATGTCCAAAATGACCTTGGGAAGCACTAATGTCAATTATGAATTAAAGCAGTGAACAACCAATAGGATTCCAAAGATCACAAGTAGAGTGAGAAGAAGTTAAGTCACAAATCAATAAGTGGGTTAAGAGAAGCACAAACAGACATGTAAAAATGACGTGTAGAAAATTCAGTCTGTATATATCATTATCTCACACCTCTACACAGACATCACATAAACTATCGTTTAATATTGCTTATTCAAACAAATCAGCATCAGTGTGTCAAAATGTCTCGGCAACAACAAGATAACAGTGTGCTGGCACAAATTAGCAACATTTTATTTCACTGACGAGTGATGCTAAAAGTCTGCGTCTCTTATTATTTTATTTAACTAAAACGATATTTATCATAATACCAAAAATTGAGCAGAATGTCCTGTTGACTTCTAGCATCAGTGTCCCTGAATTACTCCGAAAGTAGCCTTGGCCCTGTAGAAGCACTCAACACCACGAAGAATATTGACTATTATGCTTGAAAAAACTATTTGCTAAAAAAAGTGATTGTGAATAATCTGTAACATTTTGAAAGTGCTTTCATACTAACTTCATGGTTAAGTTACATAATTTTCTGCGTCTCTGTATTTGCGAATCATCAGTGTGTTCGGTGTGTGTCGGTGGCATAGCGGTCAGGACGCTCGCCGACCATGCACATGGTCCGGGGTTCCATCCCCGGCCGACGCACTCCTTTACCTTGCTAAGCCAGAAATAATGCTGGTAAAGAGGAAAGGTTGGGCATGAGGCTAGCAACCCCATCCTGTAAAATAAACACTGCTACAGAAACTTCAAGCTTGTAGCTTGAAGCCCTATGTTCCACTGGGGAACGTGAAGGAGAAAAAAAGTGTGTTCGCTAAACATTTTTCTCTTATCCTTCGTCCTATCTTGAAGATTCTTACTTTGGTTTAGTTAAGAATCAGTATCAAGCCTATACACACTATCACCTGCTGTTTCAATTTTGAATAAAGTTTAGGCCGATCGCCATCACGTTTCAACTATGGAGCACTTCACTTACATTTTCTTAAACCTTCTTTTAAACTTTTAATGACCCAAGCAGTTTGCTTACAAACGCAGGAGATGCACGTTAAATGCTGTCACTGTACCCCACCACAATGTTGTTTCAAGTCTTGATGCAGATGCAAAGTTTCTTCGAACCTCCTATTTAGATGACAATGCTGTTTTAAACCCTATTCCTAGGGCGCTTTTACTAAGCAAACACTGAGTCATGGGTCACAAGATGACTGTCTTCTTATTTTCAGAGTGGAAAACAATATACTCTTTTGAATGGAAAGTGCTCCACTTCGTTGCAAACGGAAACTCAAGACACTGTACTTTTTCCATTTCTTTTTTCTTTCTTTTGTGTGACCTTCTATATCCTTCCAGAGCTAACTTCACTAAATATGCCAATGATCTAACCATTTCTGTTCCAGTAGTTTCTGCGTTGGATTGTTGTTATACGATGAATAAAAGTTAACAAATGAACTCACCTAAATAGTCTTACACTGAGTCCCTCTCAATATCATATTTTTGATTTTAGTTTCAGATGCGAACAACACCTGCATGGACTGTTTCAAATGTATGATTCCTGCAATACTGACAGCACTGTGATAGGGAATAAGTCGAATATCTCTCCTGTCTCGGCATCAGTTTCTCTTCGAATCTCTGTTTGTCGTTTCATATCCTGTTGATATATAAGAAAATGTTTCGTTCGATATATTACATAAAGAAGTTGAGACTTCCTGATGGCACAACTCAGCCTCTTCTTTTACAATTTATGAATTCATGTATTCTGCCCATTCTCCTTTATTGTTCGCGATTGTTCCCTAGACTTCTTAAAAAAGACTATGTCACATTATGTAGAACACCGAAGACTGTAAATAGGGTTAGTGGTGTGCCTTTGACTCACCCAACTGACATTACTGTCAATAGACACTTCAATTCTTGAAAGCATTTGGCTAAAGTAATCATGTTTGATAATGAACATCCTCTTTATTCTCAACTTTTACTTTGTATATCTTTAGATAAAACCCGAGGAAACTCCATAAGAATTTGCGCCCGTACAACTAAATATGAAAAAATTCTACCATACCACCATATTTAGCACAGGTTTTATGTGAAGAAAGAGTCAAAAGTTAGAAGAGAACTTATATAAGAATAGAACGAATAGAAGAAGGCAAACTACACACTAGTGTTTATAGAAAACCAACGCATTCTAATAGATATTTAGACTTTAATTCATCTCATCCGTTAACTGTTAAGGCAGGCTTAGTTAAGTGTTTAACAAACCGAGCAATGGCACTAAGTAGCACAAAAAAAGACCTAAATGATGAAATAAAACAGATAGAAGAGGCGTTGGTTCTAAATAACTATCCTTTAAAATTCATTAGGAAGATTGAAAAACGCCAAAAGAAAAATAAAAAGAATTGTGAAACTAGTAATAATAACATAGACAAGAGAGAATATAAGTCATCTACAGTTATACCATATAAAGAGGGGACATCTGAGACCCTACATAGGATTCTAAATAAAGCAGGAATTAGGGTGGCATTTAAACCTTCAAACTCACTCAGGGACAAGCTCTGTAAGTTAAAGGACCCAGTGGACGCAATTAGACAAAATAATACAATTTACAAAATACCCTGCAATGACTGTGAGGTCAACTACGTAGGTCAAACTAGTAGGTCAGGGGTAGTCAGATTGTCAGAACATAAGAATTTAGTGGCTAAGGTAAGAATGGTTGACCCAGAGAAGATAAGTAATTTAGAAAAAAGCTCGGCAATTGCAATGCATGCATTAACACACAACCACACAATAGGGTGGGAGAGGGTTAAAATTCTAAAAAGTAATCTAGATAGGTGGAAAGAGAGGTTGATTACTGAATCTTTGTTCATCGAATCTACACCCAACACATGCAATAGTAATGGATCATCACTCATACCCGAAATATGGAAAATAATACTACCAATCAAATCAAGTGAAAATCAAGTGAAAAACAATGGAACTATATAAATGAATTTAGGAAGTTGTGTGATTACCTTGATATGATTATGAGCGGCAATAAATTGTGCTCGAAACGTCATCAGTAAATATTACTGTATAACACTGTGAGACTTTATCAAAATAAAATTTACCCATAATGGAAGAGAACTTGTAAACATTTTAAATTAGTAACTGAACTGCAAAGTATATAGGCAAAGATTGTTATTATTACATATGTTATCTATGATACTATCTGCTTATACTTCATTATGTTCCCAACATCATTCTATTTATAGTTATTTCATGATTATTATTATTATTATTAAATATTTTAAATTTTATGCATGTAGATATTTATAAACAGAAGCTAAATTTTTGCAAAATGTGTAAAAACGCATAAAATTCGATTCTGTATAATAATAATAATTATTATTATTATCATAATCTATCTACAAGTGAGTTAAAATTCTGCATGATAAACTCTCAAAATTTCTGTTTAACTCAATTAAAAAAAGGTCTGAGTGAGTAGTATTTTTATAGATAATCTGTCTTTTCCTTAAACTAGAACACATGTTAGTCGCAAGGTATACAGTCCAACCGTATGGTGTCATAATCATATGAGCAATAAATTAGGCTGTATGCGTCATCCACTTATTATTTTTGTTATATCACACTGTGTATTATATCAGATCAACTTACCCAATAAAGAATTCTCCTCTATAATAGCACCCAAACACTACATTACCATTAAGAGATTATTTTCACTTCCATTTCTATTTTCAGTGAATCTCCACAGCAAACAAGTCGAGATATGTGTATACCGTATATTTCACTAGATGATCTGTCTACACCTGTCAATCACATGATCATTGTGATTATTGATTTTCTGAAGTTTATTCCTTCCTCAAAAAGAAAAAATAGTTTTCTTGATCATGTGTGTTGTCACACACAATCTATATGTTATTTGTGGATTTTTACTACTTTACTCAAAAGGTTACTTTATATCACACGTGGTTATCAAAATATATGAACAAATGAGTAGTTGTGTGAAATTTCTCTACGATGATATTGTGTTATTCTATGCGCTGAAATCAAATGAATTCCAGGGGATGGAGGGTATTCGTGAGAAGTTAACAAGCATACTATCAAACGACACTAAATTCCTAAAACCGCCGAACCAGAAAGACACAACAGAAAGAACAGAAGACTTCCTTACATAATTGCTGAAGAAAATGAAAGAAGATTCATTCATAACATCGGAGGTATATGTTCACCCTTATTCTTTCCTGGATTGTTTAAAAAATATGACTATGTCATCCTTCGTAGCACCCTGAAGACTGTCAGTAGGGCGAGTAGTAGTATCCCATTGAGTCATATCTTTGATATTGCCATTGATGATAGGCACTTGATGTCATGCAACAAATTTGCTAAAGGAATTTTGTCAAACTATGAGCATACACTTTACCCGCAACTCCAACCTTGTGTCTCCTCAGGTAAAACAAAAAGTCTTTTCAGAAGACTTTATGCACGTACGTCTAAGTGGAAAAATTCCACTATACCATACTTGGCACGTACTTTATGTGATGAAAATAGTGTTAGCCATGAACAAACTAACCTTCTTTGCGCTATTAAATAAACCATTTCCTCCACCCTTGCAACATCAACCTTTATTGTTATTGTACTTCTTATATTTATAATACCCTCAATTTTTTGTTTTTATTTGTTTATTTTTTCATAAGTGTGAACATCATTTAAGCTGTGTTATAGCTGTTAATTTTGTATTTCCCTTCACCATGCTATATCAACAGAACATTAGATTCAATAATTTGTAACATGCTAAAATTTCCTAACTGAATCGACAATACTGTTTGAAACAAACTCACTGTTATTATTATTATTATTATTATTATTATATTTAATGTTCCCATTTCACACTTCAAATATTTTTGACTTTATATCGTAAATGTGGACAAATTCCTCTGGTTAATTTTGTTTTAATTTTTAATTTTATTTATATTTTGACTGAATCAGATGCAATATTGTGACAAATGCTGAGAATTCCATTCTGTGTTATAATCTCTGTTTTTGGAATAAAGCAGATTATTATTATAATAATTATTATTATTATTGTTATTACTATAAATAAAGCCATGCAGTTCTGTCATTCTAAGACTATATGGACTGCCTAAAGTGTATAAGAAGAATGCTCCACTTCGACCTGTCATAGACATGTTCAACTCACCATATCATCAAGTCGTAAATTGGCTCACAGCTATCCTTGAATCTGTAAGAAGACATATGATAAAGTTTAGCCTTAGTGATGCATTCAAATTCATCGATTCAGTGAAGGGTATCAACGTGTTTGAAAGACAGATGCTGTCACTAGATGTCACCTGGCGATTCAAAAGCGTTCTAGACTAAAAACCCCATGTTTCACCTAGGATGCAAAGAAATGAGCAGAGAAACTTCGAAGACTAGGTCAGAAAAGGGATTCATTTATTGAAAGAGTTTATTGATTTTTCACATGAAGCTCATCAATCTACTTTCACGTGTTTAAACACCATTTTTTCAACAAACAATGACAATTAGTAAACTTGAACAAAGCAGGAATGCTTCATCGTTTCACCTTTATTATTTTGAGGTTACTTCTCAGATGACTGCTACCTGAACAATACAAAAACACAGAAATTCCACTAATGATTTGGAGGTATTTTAGGTGCACTGACAAGAAGTAACTGATAAGAATTACAAGTAAAATAAGTCTGAAATGATGTAAGTCGTGAAATTGTTAAGAGTTAAAAAGCGTTGACTACTGATGAGACGCTTCGACAAAAATTTCTTGAAAAAAGATACGGTTCAGAAATTTTTAAATGCACCATTTCCTCTCTCTCAAACTGTAACAGCAGAAGGCAGGACATGGAGTCCAAGATATATTTTCAAGTGATCAAGCCGCTGTTTATGTATCTACAGTTTATATTCTTTAAGCAATCACTGTGCGTGTGATTTTCGCTTACATTAAACGACATGCAACAGAACGTTCAAATTCATATGTACCATTCTGTTGGTAATGCAGTACTGAACTGTGGGAATAGTATTCAGACGTTAACACCAACATATACAATGATTCTCACTGTGAGATTCCACCACCACAATACATTACTAAAAAATAAGAATACTGAGAAGAAATATTATGAAGATTTTTCAGATATTTGTTCACTTCAGGTGGCTCTGTCTATATCTAATTAACTGAAGTGTCATTGATTCCATTAGGACACATGATCGTTTATTATAAAAATCAATAGTCAAATAACCACAATTAAATAATCCCTGTTTTTAGTTCCAAACAAGGGTGAATACAGAATTTTCCAATGTTACAACTGCTGTGCCTTATTTTTTTATAAGTGTTTCACTATTACATTAACTGTGATTTGAATAAAGGAAGAACGAACATATTTGCAGGGTTATACGAGCTCGTTTTATTTCATGGATTCTCTGCAACTACGTACATCCCAAATAAATCAGTTTGGTGTGTCGGATAAAGTTTATTAACTCTATGCAAGAAATACAACTACAGATGGCCAATTCATGGAGAAAGTAGCTCAGGAAACAAGGGTTCTGGCATCGTAATAATCAACCAGCGAGACTAAATCTTCAAAATGACAACGCTTCTCAGTGATACTATGAGATTCAAAGGAGAAGAGTCGAAAAACGATGCAACAACAGCCACCTAGAACAAACTGAACACGCACCTCAAGGAACTACTTTAAGAAGGACTAATCGACAACAGCACCTATAATGACCTCAAAGAATAATAATAATAATAATGGCTTTATTCCAAACAGTATTTGTGGTACAGGTATGGAATTTTCAGCGTTCATTACAATATTGCATCTAATTACCTCATAAATTTTATAAGGATTTAGAAATATAAAGCAACAACAACAAAAAGAAAAAGAGAAATAAAAGAAATAAAATAAAAAAAAGAACAGAAGGGGGTTTACGCCTACTGTTCATGTATGGTCAACGCAAAGTCCACAAACCTGATGTGCCATTTTAGACTTATAATGTTAATGGCGAAATCACCATGCCATAAACTGGCTAGGTGGTTATCACAAAAGTTGGAAGCAATTCAATAAAGTTTGGCAGTTCACAGTATCAAGGGCTCCTTCCAAATATCACAAGGATCAGACCAACTGAACATTTCAGAAAAACTTCGCGTATCATACGATGTTTGTTCGCTGTTTACTAGCATACCCATTGAAAATATGGTGCGAATCATATGCCAGCAATCAGAACTCCTTCCTCTTCCTGAATAGGAGCTAGGAAAATTACAACTTCTTTGTACAAAGAACGTCCATTTCCGACTCAACAACCAGTTGTACCGGCAAATTGATGGGGTGGCTGTTGGTTCACCTTTGGATCCTGTTCTCGTGGACACATTCATGGACACATCTTGAACAGACACGAATTAAGCCGTAAATAGAGAGGACTACCTATTACTACAGGTATGTTGACAACAAGTTGTGGTTTGGATCATGCATCCACGATGTTCGAAAACCACAATACGACTCACCTCCATATAACACTTACAATGGACCATGCACGTGACAAACAGTTCCACTTCCTAGTTCTCAACATACAATGAAGAAATGATGGGACAATTAAAAAGTTCATTTATAGAAAGGGAACTTCAACTGGTCACAGCTTTTGCCCGAAAATATACAAACAGAACCTGGTGAAAACGCTCTTCAGCAGAGCTAGGACGTTATCCTCAGAAGATAAGGTTTAAGAGGAACTTGCAGTCATCAAAAATAACCTTACTGAAAAAGGATACCGCCGAAAGTTCATATCAAAATATGGGAAGGCAAACCACCTAAACCGAAACCCGAAATAGTTGAAAACAAACCAGTTTTATATGTCTTGCATGCAAATGTGAAGAATTATCCATAAGAACAGAAAAAAGAATTAAGAGTGCATTGAAAAGAACATTTACCGCCGCTAGACTCATTCCACTTTACAACACAGTATTCTCGTTAACCCAGTCAAAAGTAGATAACTATCCTGCTCCGCATGTCAACGCCAACTGCATTTACCAATTCACTTCCACCTGCGAACTGAGAGGAGAGCACATGGTAGATTCTTCGAGCACTACTCTAAAAGTCTCCCCCTAAGAAATGTAGCAAAGTGTTCTCAAGGGCAATTGTCAGACACCTAATTGAAATGGGATATAGCGTCGAAATCAGTCAGGCTTTCAAAATAACCAATACACAAAGAAAAGCATTCTTATTTCGCTTCGCAGAAGCTGTCACCATCAAAAGACTTCCACTCAACCTATGCATGCACACACAGAGTAGGACTAATCTCCCACTACCCTCGTTACCATAATTGAATTGTTTCGTTCCTGTGGCTTTAGTCTTTTGTTCCGTTGCGTAACATTCTACTCGAACCTCATTTTGATTTTCACTCACTGATTTGAACTCACTATCAAGGTTCCGAATCTATTAAATTAAATAACTTGACCTGTTTCATAATTTTACTTCAGCATCCACCCACACTCTGTCGAACTCTTCCCCACCATTATATGTAGAAATTAACTGTGTTGTTCTATCTTGTATTTTGTGTTTATTCTGTCCGTGTTTCCAAGCGAAATAAGGACTCCTCTCCTTTTTCTAATTACTATATTATAGATAGTTACTCTTTTAACTTTTCCATAGTTGGGTACCCATTCAACACAAGCGAAATTTAATTAAATCACTTGCCACCCACATCCGACGCATCTGCAGTCCCAACGCTCTGGAAACAGAATTAGATATTCTAAGAGGAATTTTCATCCAAAATGGATACCAAATGAGATTCATTGACAAAAATATCAAACCAAGAATTCGGAGAAACGAAACTCTACTTGCGCCAAAAAAGAAACTCTACATGAACCTGGATTTCAAGGGAGATTTAGCAAGCGATATTCTCAAGAGAAGGATCACATCATCTCTGAGGAGAACATTCTTTGCAGCAACGCTAAGAATAGTGTCCTCCAGTCGCCCACTGATCTGCAGAAGCCTTAAGGACAACATCCCACATTTGATCACTTCTATGTACATATATCAGTTCATCTGCTGCTGTGGAGCCAGGTACGTCGGTCGTTCGACGCGCACCCTGTCCAAGAGGATTCAAGAACACTTTCCATCTAGTATGGTTGCGAAAAGGCAATAGTGATGCAATAAGGAGTGCGATAATTGAACATCTGGTTAACACTGATCATTCCACCTCAAGAAACGCCTCCTTCAAAGTAATCTACAGAGTCAGGAACAACCTATCAAAGGCAATACGGTTTCGCCTTCTTTGTATCGCTGAAGCTATGGCCATTCACGTAGAATAATCGGAGCTGTGCATACAAAAGAGGATTACTCAACCACTTCTACTGTCTTGGTAACAACTTTTTTGATTTGATTTGTTTTATTTTGATGACATAATTTTGTTTCTCTGCCTGTTCTTTAATTTCTTATAATTCTTGTATTCATTTAGAACTCTTACGTAATTTCGTATTATCTACTTTGTTTCTATGTGCATCCTGAGTAAAACTCACTCATCAAACTATTCATATTATTACATAACTTCTTTTAACAACTGTCTATGACAACTCATCACCTTTGTTACTGCCCTAATTTCACTAACACCTAATTTTCTTGACTGATTTTGTATAACGTAACTCCAATTACCAATCTTCACCTGTTTAGTTAAAATAACTATAACTAATTGTATTTTGTTTGACAAACTTATTGTACACATACATACACAATAACACATATATATTTGCGATTGAACAGCTAAGAAAATGAATTCGCCGAAAACAGACTCTTCGCTGATCTACGTGTTTTGTTCTCATTAGTGCCTGGATGGGGATTATACATGAATTAACACTGAATTATTGTCTACTTATATCATCTTTGAAATTATGTTGCCTAAACTTTCTATGTATAACCTGACGTCATTGCAAAAGGTATGTTCAGATACAATTTTGTAACATATAATAGATTTATTTAGTATGGATGTGGGCAGTTGGAGAGAATCGATGAAATGAAATGGGCTCGTAATATTCTGCAAATATATTTGTTCTTTCTTTATTCAAGCAATCTTAGCTGTTAATACTAATCAATGCATAAAAGAGGAGTGGAATGAGAATGTTGGAATTATGTAATGACAGAAACACACACCTAAAAATTGAGTGAAAACTTTGAATTCTACAAAAGATACGTGGATGACACATTCATTATCTCCAACAATAAGGAGAATTTGGATAACATCTTGGACTTCTTCAGTAGCTGCCATCCAGCAATTCACTTCACACTAGAGAAGGAATCCCACACTAAAATATCTTTTCTGGACGTCCAATTAACAAGACGTGAACAAGATGGAACACTGAAAAGATCCATCTACAGAAAGCCGGCATGGAACCGACAACTTACTAACTTTCACAGTTGAGTGCCCCTATATACAAAACGAAACCTGATCCGTTCACTGAGACACAGAATTAGCAGCATTTACAGCCCTGATACCATAGAAGAGGAGTTAAAGACTCTGAAGAGAGTCTTCCTAGAAAACGGCTACTTAAAACTTTATATCGCAAAATCTATGAAACATAAACCAGCAAAAGTGCTCACACTCTCTGCTTCCAAAATCTTCTTTACCTGAACCTACAATTCAATCAGGATTCATCAGCAGAAATATTAAGGAACCGCCTGTCCCACTAATTAACGAAAACCTTCGTCGCGGCTCAACGCCGACTAACCTTCTCTACGAAACCAGTGATTCGCATGAAAGTGGTGGATAAGCTACGCCTGTTGGCCTCATCAGTGTGCATCTACCAATTCATCTGCTCGTATGGAGATAGGTATGTCTGCCGTACCCAGCGTTCGCTATCCGAAAGTATCATTGAACGCTTACCCTCAAGGTTTTAAAAAGGAGGAAGAAAGGTCCCCTCGAAACTCTATTCACAGCACCAGGGCAACTCATAAAGTAAATTCAAAGTCTTCTACAGAATATGTGAGAATCTTCCTAAAAGAGTACGAATAAAACTTCTTCAAAATTCAGAAGCAATGTCAATTGACATATTAAAAATTGAACTCTGTATACTCCAGTCAGCGACATTAAAGTCCTAATGGGAGACATCAATGCCAAACTGGGATCAGGCAACACAGGAAGGGAACTCATCACGGGCAGAGAAGCTCTCGGAGAAATGAATGAAAATGGAGAACTCTTCGCCGACTTCTGCGCCTTCAATGAACTAGTGATTGGTGGCAGCGTATACAAACACAGGGATATCCAAAGAGTAAAGAAGAGTGCCAGAGAAGACAAAAGAAAGTATTATGAAACCATGGCCAGGGAAGCAGAACAAGCTGCATGCAAAGGAGACCTCGCAACACTCTACCAAACTACTAGGTACCTATAGGGCAAAAGTTTGACACAAATTAAGCCAGTGAAGGATGACAATGGAAAGTCACTCACCAAAGAAGTGAAGCAAAGGAAACACTAGGCTGAACACTTCAAAAGACTCCTAAATCGACCACCACCTACAACGCGCCCAACAATACCAACGACGGAGACAGAGCTACCAGTGAACACCAACCCCCCGACGAAATCAGAAGTCCTGAAGGCAATCAAGATGCTCAGAGCTGGAAAAGCAGCAGGACCAGATGGAATCTCCGTAGAAGCATTGAAAATGGACCCAAAGACAACAGCAGGCTTGATGACACCACTACTGGAGAAGGTGTGGAAAGAAGGCAAAGTACCCGAGGATTGGAAGAAAGAATACTTATTCAAACTACCAAAGAAAGGAGACTTGAGTCAATGCAAGAACTGGCGCGGAATTATGCTTCTGTCCATCCCAAGCAAAATAATAAGCCGCATCATCCTGGAAAGGATCAAACAAGCCCTGGATGAAAAACTTCGACCGGAACAAGGTGGATTCAGGAGAAACAAGTCATGTATTGATCAAATCGCCACACTACGGATCATCATTGAACAAAGTTTGGAATGCCAGTCACCTCTCTATCTCAACTTCATCGACTTTGAAAAGGCCTTCGACAGCATCGATCGACAGGTGACTTGGCAACTACTTCGCCGCCAATTATACATCTCATCCGCATGCCAAGTAATCCACAACGAGAAACTCACGGAATCCTTCGAAGTGAGGACAGGAGTAAGACAAGACTGCCTACTATCGCCAATGATTTTCCTGATTGCAGTGGATTGGATAATGCGACAAACAACGGGCAATGAGGAAACAGGCATAAAATGGACTCACACAAAAACTTGGAGGATCTGGACTTCGCCGATGATATATGTCTGATTTCCCACAAAGTGGAAGATATGCAAGCGAAAAGCAACAAGTTGGCGATAGAAGAAGCATCAAAGATAGGACTTCAGGTGAACATATAGAAAACAGAGGTGATGAAGATCCCTGGGCAACACCAACAGCAACAACAACAACAACAGACAACAATCAACATAAGTGGAAGGAACCTGAAAGAAACAACATCCTTTACCTACCTGGGAAGCATCGTTTCAACTACAGGCGCGTGGAACTGACGAGGATATCAAAGCAAGAATCGGAAAAGCAAGACAAGCTTTCACTACTCTCAAGTCAGTGTGGAGGTCAACAACACTCACCATCACAAATAAGATCCGGATTTTCAACTCCAATGTGAAGTCAGTGCTACTATGCAGATCAGAGACTTGCACTGTGCGTCATAAAGAGCATCTCAAACAAACTACAGACCTTCATTAACAGTTGTCTTCGCTCAATACTCAAGATCAGATGGCCAGAAAAGATCAGCAACAGAGATCTCTGCGAGCGAACCAACACAGCAGGAACCAACCGATTGTGAAACAAATAGGCAGGAAGAAATGGAGATGGATTGGCCACACTCTGAGGAAACCATCAAGTGACATCACTAGACAAGCCATTGCTCGAGTGGAACCCGTCCGAAAGGGAAGCGGCGAGTTGGTCGTCAGTGCAAGGGTGACTTGGAGGAGGTCATGTGAAGAGGAGATGAAAACGTGTGGGCAGACTTGGAGCCAGGTGAAGACTCTAGCAGAGAATCGAACGCAATGGAGACGCACGGCTGAAGCCCTATGTTCCTGTAGGAATTAAAGGAAACAATAATAATATAATAATCTGTATACGAAAGAAGTTTGTTCAGTCATTAAATCTACAGAGGACCTGACCCATCTTAATACCGAATACGCAATTTTGTTTCATCTTTTTCTTGCTTCGTGGTTTCTTAATTGTATAATATTTTCTTCCCCACCCCTTATTACCACTGTTGTTACCTGGACTTTTGTTCTATTTTAATTTTATCTGAACTCTACTCATCCCCATCAATTAGATTACATCAGCTGACTTGCTTATTTAATCTTACTTTAGTTACTAACCAATTAAAGAAATTTGTTATCTAGAACTTATAACTCTAACAGTTTTATTTTAGTTTCTACCCGATTAACGCTTTCTACATTACGCAATTTGTTGATCAAAATTTACAATTCTAATAACAAATCTTTGGAAATATTCCTTTTATAAGATTATAAGTTTCCAGACGGCAGATATCACGAACTTCCTGGAATAATTTGAGCACTGGGTCAGATTGATTCATTATAAATTACTTAAATTAATCCCAAAGTGTTTGAGAAAAAATCAAAACAAGATTTTTCTGAATGTTTCGCTGTGTAAGCCACAGCTACTTCAGCAGAATTATTCGGATCTTATTAATCATCAAAATATATAGTCAAAATTTTTTACATAATTGTGTCTATAAAACAAAGTGTTCAGAATGTGAAGCTTGCTATATGGAGGAGAGCAGTAGACAGGTGAAGGTTAGAGTGAATGGACCTAGACTATGCACGAAACGTCCACCTAGAAATGAAGTAGAATTAAAAAGTCTAGAAAAAAGATAGGCTATAGTAATCCATGCAATAAACAGCGGACATAAGATTGATTTTGACAACGTCGAAATTCTTGGAAGAGGATTTCATTCACATGAAAACAGGTTGACCTCTGAAGCCTTGCACATTTTAACCACATCGAATGCAATAAGTAGGAAAGAAGGGATAGACTTATTACTTATATGGCAAACTCTAATGAAGCAAGACAGATGATAAAAAACCTCTATGAACCACCATGACCTTTAAAAATGTATTATCATGTTTATCACATGTGAATTGACGCCTTTTCCATATGACAGTTAACATACACTCACACACTCATACAAAAAAATATACACAATAACAATTTGACATTATTTTCAATAATTTAATAATTCCCATTGCAGTATTAGGAACACAATATTCAGCGAAGAGAATCTTTTCAGCGAATTTATTATCAAGCTGTACAATCGTATATATATGAGTTTTTTATAAAAATTATGTCCGGTGAGGGAATTAGGTCAAAGGTGTGAATACACGAAACAATAATAGTATGAAATGCAATTAAAATATTTGTCATTATAATCATAGTTTAACGTCAAGTGGCAAAATAATTAATGTCATATATAGAATAATACATAAGGTGTATATATGTTGGAAAGAGGTGTATAATTACAGTATTAGTAGGCGAATATAAAATGTTACATAACATTGTGCGAAATTTGATAAGATTGAATTCAATATTGTAAAAATAAAAAAATAAAAATAAATAATTTTGGGTTTCGAATGACAAGTGGGACAAGTGGAAACAATTCAGAGTTTCTGAATCCTATAATTATGTACCCCTTTCCGAAATCTATACACCTTATGTATTATTCTATACATGACATTGATTGTTTTACCACTTGACATTTAACTATGATTATAATCACAAACATTTTAGTTTTAATTGCATTTCACAGTACTACTATTATAAGTTAATGTATTCACACCTTTGATTCAATTCTCTCACCGGATATAATTTCTTAAAAACCATATATATACGATTGTACAGCTTGATAATAAATTCGCTGAAAAGAGTCTCTTCGCTGAATACTGTGTTCTTAATTTGACATTAGTCATTACAGATATATGATGACCTCTTACATATTTCTATTGGTACAAATGCCTATCGACAAGTTACCCTCAAATAAACTGACTTCAATTTATGCGAAAACTTTTTGACTATATATTTTGATGTTTAATAAAAGCCGAATAATTCTGCTGAAGTAGCTGTGGCTTACACAGGGAAATATTCGGAAAACTCTTGTTTTGATTTTTTCTCAAACACGCTGGGATTAATTTAAATAGTTGATATTCCTTTTATGTTAGTATATATATATATATATTGTACGGCTTGTGAATGATATTGCCGAAGAGTGTAACTCTTCGCTGAAAGTCCTCTCTTTTATATGACTCAGTGGAAATTTTTAAGTTACATAAATAATCTAGCGAATAAGCTGTTATCAGGATGCCCATATGAACCAGGGAAATTGTGATATTATGCAAGAGTTAGAAGGAAACAGAAGAGTAAGAAAGAGTTAAGTAAAATCAAGTTATGAGTAAAAGACGTCAACAGCGAAGAAAATTTTCCTTTCGACGAATCGTTTCCATAAGCTGTACAATCCTAATTATATTTAATAAAGAATTCATATGACCAGTCAGATACTGGTAAAATTAGTCATTGAAAACGTATTACATATTGTAAGGTGTAGTCTAGAAATTAGAAAAGGGGGCAGAAGTTCGCATGACGCAATAAGTGTGAGAAAATGACTAATCAACATAGTTGTGTAGAGTGGATAAGAACCAGTTAATGGAATATAACTTCGTTATCATCATGATAATAGAGGTAGTTGAATGTTTCTTTTTCGTATGCAGGGTTCCGATTTGTCTATTTCAATGGCTAGATATAGTGACTCTATAGGGAGTGCGAAAATATGAACACTGGTCATTCTATATCAACAAACTTCTACAAATCATGGCAAATACACATCAAAACATTAGACAGAAAAGAACACCAAGCTCCAAAGTTGTACAATTGGTTTTTCATACACACGTTTCCATAATTACAATTACTATTCATCTCAACATAGTAACGAAGGGAGATTATAGGTGACAATAATTTTCAACTTGATATGAAAGTTTGAAGGTATGAACATGGATTACATAGTGAAGAGTAAACCGCCGTAGACAACACACTTTTGCACTGGTGAGCAGTAGCTGACTGATTGAGTAAGTGAGTGAACCTCTTTCATCAAGTAATTACAGCGTTTCTAAGAGTGAGGAAATCACTTTACAACTGATTGTATTATTAACAAGCATCAAAAGAGGTGATTTTGTGGTGAGAGCTGCCTGCTAGCCAAAGTTGGTAGACAGTAATTGACGTCAATGTTTATGTCCCCAATATTGGTGGTGAGAAAATGAGAACAAAGGCTTTGCATAGGCGGATACAGTTAGCATATGGATGATCTGACACAGCCACAAAGAGATGCAAGGTTAACTTTCTGTGAGAAACAACCAATCAAAAGACTGTATTTTCTACTAACAATAATCTACAATAATGTACATTAAAATCTATAAATATGTGTTGATTTTCCTTAATAAACGATCTGTTGCCTGGTCCTTGTCTCCTGTTGCTACATTTTCATTAATTGGAGATTGGAAAATACTATAATATTACAAAAATACTGTTCATTTTGAAACGACTATTTTACAGTAGTTCATCTTTAAGAGCACATTTCTTAAGTTTATTGATAAAATCTAGTCTTCGAGTTGCTTTTAAATTACTCTCGACTAGTTTACTGATTTTCAAAAATTTACTGTCCCACTTTCTCGCCATGTTCTTTATCCAGTCAGTTTTGAAATTGATTATTAATGAATCATTTAAACGCCTTTGACATGTCATTTAGAAGACATCTCTAAGATGGTGGAAATGAGCTTTTGATTTTCAAACGACAGTCTCTAAAATTCAAAACAACTAGTCTCTTTAATACATTTGCATAGTGTTATTGGGAGACAGAACTTATGTGAAAAAAATGAACCGAGATGGCAGTCTATTAACTTCGTCTATAGCAAAACACTTAATTGGTGTGAATCACAAATGCACTGAGGCTGTAGATGTCAGTAAAATTACACCACGCACCGCCCACCTTTCTGTGTGTAAGAAAATAATTTCCTGTTACTCTTATCCCACTATGGTAATACTTATCTGATAGTATTGTGGTGGTGTCATACAGACGATGTGTCTGTCAACGGAATATTATGCTCACATATTCCCACGGTTCAACACACTGCATACGATATATCTCTTTGGTCATTCGATTTGATGTTAGACAGAATACATTTCCCACGGTTATATACTGCATTAATCCTCGCCTAGATCACTAGGTCACTAGTATTCTAGCCGGTCCCAAGCCCGGATAAAGAGGGAGGGTTGGGGCGTGGTGCTAGCAACTCCACCCCCAAAACTTAACCAAATTGCTACTAAAACTTCAACGCACAAATATATTCAAAATTCTAAAACTACAAACAATAACCTTATTTTTCGCTGGAATCGGGGAAGTGAAATGACGCAGGCTGGTGAAAGCCTTCGGGAAGCCAGTCAGCCGATGTGCCTTCTTTCGATGAAAGCAAAAATAAGGATGGGGACGTGGAATATTCGTACAATGTACGAAACTGGAAAGGCTGCTCAGGTAGCCGCAGAAATGAGGAGATATAAAATAGAAGTGCTGGGAATCTGCGAGAGCAGATGGAACGGATGCGGAAGGTGCCAACTACCAACTGGAGAGACAATAATCTACTCCGGTCACCCAGAGGACGATCACGAGCACACCGAGGGAGTAGCCATCATGATGTCACCAACAGCGGCTAAAGCTCTCATGCAGTGGGAACAAATCTCCTCCAGGATAATGACAACCAGGTTCAACTCAAAAGGAAAAAAGGTTACAATCATTCAATGCTATGCGCCTACAAACGTCTCAGAACAAGAGAAGAAGGAGGATTTCTACAGTCAACTACAAACAGTAATGGACAACGTCCCAAAGAGCGATATCAAAATCCTGATGGGTGACATGAATGCGAAACTGGGAGGAGACAATACAGGAAGAGAACTCACCATGGGTCGTGAGGCCCTCGGTGAAATGAACGAAAATGGTGAACTCTTCTCAGACTTCTGCGCCTTCAATGATTTGGTGATTGGTGGCAGTGTGTTCAAACACAGGGATATACACAAGGCAACATGGATTTCACCAGATGGACACACCAAAAACCAGATAGACTTCATTTCAATCTCAAGGAAGTGGAGACGGAGCCTACTGGACACAAGATCGAGGAGAGCAGCAGATGTGGGTTCAGACCACTATCTGGTACAAGGGACTTTCAAGGTGAAGCTGAAAGCCTCGAGGATACCTGGGGATAGGCCACAATGCAAGTTCAACACGCAAAAACTGAAGGACACAATCACACAGGACATTTTCACTGCAACTGTCAGAGCAAAGCAGGAAACACTACGAGACATCACCGAGGAGTCATCCGTGGAAGACCATTGGAACTCTCTGAAGGTAAATTTCAACGAAACGTGCTCAACGGTTTTAGGAAGAAATCAGAAACAAGACAAGGAATGGCTCTCAACGGACACTTGGAAACTAATAGAGGAGAGGAGAAAGGTGAAAGAAAAAATGATTCAATGCAAAGATGGACAAGAGTTTGAGACGCTGAACTCAACTTACACAGCACTGGACAAAGAAGTGAAGAAGAGTGCCAGGAAGGACAAAAGACAATTCTACGACAACCTGGCTACTGAAGCTGAGAAGGCAGCAGGCAAAAGGGACCTGAGGACACTATATCAGATAACCAAGTCTCTATCCGGGAAGAGATCAACACAAGTGAAATCTATAAAAGACAGCCAAGGGAACCCAATTACCAAAGAAGAAAGACAGATTAAACAATGGGCGGACCACTTCAAAGGACTCTTGAATCGACCACCACCTACAACCCGTCCAGAAATACCAACAACAGCAAGTACACAACTGCAAGTTGACACCAATCCTCCAACGAAAACTGAAGTCATGAATGCAATCAAGCTTCTGAAAGCTGGAAAAGCAGCTGGACCAGATGGAATACCCCGGGAGCACTGAAAGCGGACCCAGAAACGACAGCAGATATGCTGACTCCATTATTGCAAAAGGTCTGGAAGGAGGGAAAGGTGCCTACTGACTGGAAGAAAGGTTACCTCGTGAAACTACCAAAGAAGGGCGACCTAGGACTCTGCAAGAACTGGCGAGGAATCATGCTCCTGTCGACGCCAAGTAAAATCCTGAGTCGCATCATCCTGGAGAGAATCAAGGACGCACTGGATACAGAACTCCGACCAGAACAACCTGGATTCAGGAAAGGCGAATCATGTTCTGACCAAATTGCAACTCTACGCATTATCATCGAACAAAGCATGGAATGGCAATCAAACCTCTACCTCAACTTCATAGACTTTGAGAAGGCCTTCGACAGCGTTGACCGTGAAGTAATTTGGAAATTACTCGAGTACTACGGCGTACCCCAAATATTCATCAACCTTATTCAACAACTGTACGACAACGGCACATGTCAAGTGATCCACAACGGAAAACTCAGCGAAGCGTTTGGAGTAAACACAGGAGTCAGACAAGGGTGCTTATTATCACCAATGATATTCCTAATTGTGGTGGACTGGATTATGCGTCAGACAGTGGGAAACGAGAAGACAGGGATATCCTGGACCGACGTGAAGAACCTAGAAGACCTGGATTTCGCGCGTGGATGATTTATGTTTGATGTCACACAAAGTCGAAGAATTACAAGCGAAAACCGACAAACTGGTCGAAGAAGCAGCAAAGACAGGACTCCAGGTGAACATAGACAAGACGGAGGTTATGAAAATAACCAACCAACAACAACAGCAGCAACAGCATCCAGCGCCAATCACCATCAACGGGAGGGATTTGAAAGAGGTTACTTCATTTACTTATCTAGGGAGCATTGTCTCAACTACGGGAGGAACGGACGAGGATGTCAAATCGAGATTCGGGAAGGCGAGAAACACATTCATCAACCTGAAACCAATCTGGAAATCTTCGTCACTCACCATCAACAACAAAATTCGGATTTTCAATACAAACGTCAAGTCAGTTCTTCTATACGGATCAGAAACTTGGCGGGTCACCAAGAATATTTTCAACAGGTTGCAGACCTTTATCAACAACTGTCTTCGTTCTATACTGAAGATTAGATGGCCGGAAAGTATCACAAACAAGAAACTATGGGAACAAACAAAACAGGAACCAATCGCCCAACAAATATGCAGGAGAAAGTGGAGATGGATTGGACACTCACTGAGAAGACCGTTGGGTGACATCGTGCGTCAGGCCAGCGCTCGAGTGGAACCCGAAAGGGAAGCGGCGAGTGGGACGTCCAGGGGTGACATGGAGGAGATCGTGTGATGAGGAACTGAAACAGTATGGAATAACATGGATGCAAGTGAAAAGTACAGCACAAGACAGAAGCCCTATGTTCCACTAGGAACCCAAGGGAACAATATTAATAATAATAATATACTGCATTAACAAAAGAATACTATGTATATTTGAACATTCTATTTCATGTTGTTTAACGTAAATCGAAATCACAAGCTCAGTGATTTGTTAACGAATATAAACTGTCGTTATATAAACAGCGGTTTGATGAGTGAAAATATACCTTAGATTCCATGCCTTGCTTTCTGTTGTTACAGTATCAATAAAAGTAGTGTTGATTATTAACCTTCGTATTCCTAAATCCCTCATCGTTTTAATTCAGTTTTAGATTTTGCCGGCTGACATGTCGACATCGTCGAAGCATCTGCACAAGAAGCCGACATGTCAACCTGAGACCAAGCACTTCGGCCCAGTCAGTCGACGGGAAAATCTAAAATTCAATTAAATAAGTAATATGACCCGTTACACAAGAGACAGAGGCTCTCGGGGCCCAAGTGGTCTAGTGGATAACGCTTTGGCGTTTGAAACTATGGTCACTGGGTTAGAGCCTCATTGAGAAAATCACTAACTGGGGAATGCAGGCACATTCTGCTGACAAATCCCAAATAGGACGAAATCAGCATCCTGGATTCCACTGCTAGTCACCATCCACCAATTAAACCCTCATCGTTTTCTTTATTTCAAATGGTCTTTCATTTTTCATATAAACTGATTTGACAAGTAAATATGTCATCAGGCCGTTCGAAATGTATTAATCAAGTTCCTAGAACAACGAGACCAACATAACTCGCTGTACCACTTCAGTTGAATTGGTAGATAAAATTAGAATTGGCTAGTCTAGGTACTTTATCTGGTACTTGTGTAGAAAATACGACAAAAACAACTTGATTTTTTGTGTTCGGGAAAATCTACCAGTGTAGCTAAATGTATTACATAAATACATCACATTGTAGAGATGAACCCACCCCGTCTTTTTGCAGCACTATCCGAATCTCAGTAATCATGATGAATATACTGTCTAATCTAACTATCCCGTATAGGATTTGTCCGTCAAATAATGGGAATCTTGAACGAAAATTGGTTTTGGAGTGTTTATGAAGGCTATGCTTTCAGACACAATGTTTCATTAGTATGGAAAAGGAATTCCTACTGTCGAAGTGCTGTACGCTTAGTCTTTACCATGAGATTAAAGGTGTTCCGAATGGATGTGTTCAACTTTAGCTCTCGTTAAGAGATTGCATTCTGCGTTAGTTTTAATTTCATTCAGGCATATACAACTAATTGATTAAATACCATTTTTTACTTCACACTGAGCTACAGTGAAAATGATGATTCGCCATCATGTCCTCCATGTGTTGTTCTTGCCCGAGTAGTGCATTACATGAAATCGTATACAACTATAATTCTCAAGAACTATTTGCACATTTTTGTGCTCTTATAGACAATTTTAATGAATCAGCAATAAAATTGCTAAAAGTAGTAAGACTAAATTTTGAGTAAAGTAACAGAGAAAACTATACTGCTTGCTCACTAGTGCGTAATCAAGGTCATATGTCTGTCTAACCGTCAATCAGCCTAACGGCTCACTTTGGATTAATTTGGATTTCATTAGGTCTGTGACAGCTCGATAATAATGTCTGTCATTGGCGCAGGTTTGAATCTCTAGAGTGGAAACGGTTCCCTCGAGGTAGCGGATAAAGTTTGCTGATCAGTGCTAATAGGCGTCAAACCTAGTTCCATGACCTCCTACCAAATATCTTCAATAATTTAATAAAATTTGTTTCATTATTTGCAGGACTCAAGCTGCTAATCTGATGTGCATTCTGATAAGTCGAATATCTAGAATGAAAGTGGGCTAATCAGCATTAATACTGAGTCAAACTTGATTAATAGTAGGAGTGACAGACAACCGGTGGATTTGATACTTATCTGAATACAAAGTCCAAGTTCAACAGCCTTTTGACCAAAGAACATAGAGAACAACTCAACCAACTAAGGCAGAACAAAGAATTGCTTATCACACGTCCTGACAAAGGTACAGGCATAGTCTTAATGGATAGAAAAGATTATATTAATAAAATGATGGCGATTCTCTCAGACAACAATAAGTTCTCAGTATTCGAAAAAGAGAAAGACAAAACCGAAGCGACGGAAAAACAACTAACTGAGATCTTGAGAAAGCTAAAGACTGATCAAGTTATCTCTGAAAATGTCTTCGAGAGCATTCGACCCACAGGTTCAATAATACCCCGACTATACGGATTGCCAAAAACTCATAAACAGGGTCTTCCGCTGCGCCCTATTTTGGACATGTCGGGATCTCCATATCATCCAATAGCGAAATGGCTAGCAGAACTCCTACAACCTGTCAGAGAACGAATTTCAAAACATTCCCTCCGGGATACCTTCGAATTCATCGATTGCATCAAAGATGTTAAAGTGGGAGACAAACGTATGATTTCACTCGACGTCGAGTCTCTCTTTACAAACGTCCCTATCACTGAGACGATTTGTTTTCTATGCAAATACTTGGAAGAAAACAACCTGGATATTGGAATACCTACCACCAAGCTAAAAGAACTCCTACTCAGATGTACCCTAAATGTCCAGTTCACATTCAATGGGAACTTCTATAGACAAAAAGATGGCGTGGCGATGGGATCACCTTTGGGTCCGGTGCTGGCTGATATTTTCATGGCAAGTTTGGAAAACGGTCCGCTGAAAGCAACCATCGACAAATTCTTCTTATACAAAAGGTATGTCGATGATACTTTCGTCATCTGCGATCACAATTGTGATCAAAATATTGTTCTTCAAGTTTTCAATAGTTGCCACCCTGCCATCAAATTTACAATCGAAGAAGAAACCAATGAGACAATCTCCTTTCTGGACGTTCGTCTAAGTAAGAAGACCGATGGTACCTTGAACAGATCAGTACACAGAAAACCTACATGGAACGGTCAATTGACAAACTTCTACAGTTGGGTACCAATAAGTCGCAAGCGAAATTTGATAATATCTCTGGCGACTAGAATCCGAAAAATCTGTAGTCCAGAATCAATAGAGGAAGAGATCGCCCTCTTAAGGAAGACACTGCTCGAGAATGGCTACCCACCCCGTTTTATAGACAAGCACATTAAGCCTAAGACGTACAAAGAACAACCCATTACAGTGCAGAAGAAGATGGTCTACATGAATGTACCCTTCAAAGGTGACCTTCTGGCTGACACCTTGAAGAAGAGGATATCTACTGCTCTCAGAAGGACATTCTTCGCTGCCACACTACGACTGACATTTTCCTCCCGGCCATTGTTCTTCAACTACTCTAAAGATAAACTATCGCATTTGACCACTTCCATGTGTATCTACCAATTCACCTGCTCTTGTGGAGCGAGGTATATAGGTCGTTCGATGCGTGTTTTATCTAAAAGAGTTCAAGAACACTATCCCGCCTGGCTACGGAAAGGTAACAACGGAGCAATAAGGAGCGCCATTATTGAGCATATACTCAACACTGGTCATTCGATTTGCAAGGAGAAGTCGTTCAAAGTCATCTATAAAGTCAAAAGAAGCCTTCCAAAATCGACAAGCTTTCGTATACTTTGTATTGCTGAAGCCTTAGCGATTTGGATGGAAAAGCCTGAGTTATGCACACAGAAGAAACTTCTCCACCCCCTCCTACTACCGTGGGTTTAATTCCAAGTTTATTTGTCATCAACATTTTGTTATCAAATTTTTTGCAATTTTCGTATAACAATTTTTAGTAACTAACCCATTCAATCTTTTCACCTATTATCTAGTTTATTTTCATAATTGTCTCCAAACTCCTTCACTAGCATCTAATCTTTCTAAACATGTCCATATTACGTAACCCTACTCACATCTTACCAATCTTCACCCCACTTAGTTACAACTTTGAGTATTAATCACACATTTTAACTTCTTCATTATTTTGATGATGTAACTCTACTCACATCTTACCAATCTTCACCCCACTTAGTTACAACTTTGAGTATTAATCACACATTTTAACTTCTTCATTATCTTGATGATATAATCAACAACCCACACTAACTGTTATTTTGATTTTGACAAACCTAATGTACACACACACAACACAAAATAATTGTATATATATTTGCGACTGTACAGCTAAGTGAATGAATTCGCCGAAAAGAGACTCTTCGCTGAACTAATTTGTTCTTATTTCAATGTCTTAATGGGTATATTTCGCGAACTTTTTAAAAAGTCTACTATCTTCGGTTAGAGTTAAGGACTACTTTATATGCTCTCACCTACTCTCTTGTGCAGATACATGTCCCAAGTCATCTCAATGCGTCATAGTAGAAATACTTACAGATGCACTGGATGGAGGACTTCAGCCAACACAGGCTGCAATCAGGAAAATGAAGTCGTGTGCGGATCAAACTAAGTTACTAGGCATTTTCATAGAAAATAGCCCTAGATGCCAGAGAACGCTGCACCTCAGCTTAACCAACTTTGAAAAGGCCTTCAACAGAGTCGATAGTGTAAAAAATGTCAACTGTTTGTACATTACGGAGTGCCAAAAACCTCACTCAACAGATATATGATGGTGCCACATGCCAAGCGACTAAAAACAGAAAGCTCAGTAGAGCTTTTGAAATAAAGACAACAGTCATATAAATAATAGAAATAGTGCTGTCTCCGATGGCCTTCCGGAATGTAGTAGACTGGATCATGCAAGAGACATCGGGAAATAATACAAAGCCCCTGAAAGGTTCGGATTTTATTGATGAATGTTGACTCATATCACGCAAACTCGAAGATTAACAAGCGGAAGCGAACAAGACGACAGAAGAAACAGCGAAGGCAGGACTTCAAGTCGATTTATGGAAAACGGAATTGACGAACATAACTGCTCAACAACAAACACCAGATACAAGTAGCTGGAGATATCTGAAAGAATTCATCTCTTTCACTTGCCTGGTTGGGAGCCAACGTCTCAACTACAGGAACCACCGGTGAGAATTCGAAACCACTGAAGATCAGGAAGTTGAGACATGCCTCCATCACTCTGAAATCAACGTGGAAAATGATAGGAATTCAGCACAAGGGATTTTCGACAAAAATGTCAAATTGGTTAGTAATTGTATATGATTTAGAGACTTCACCACGCATCATGCAACAGAGTACAGACTTTTATCGACAACTACCTCCTTCGCTGGTTCTATACTGATGGTCAGATGGTCAGCATAAAATATTGGCAAGGAACTCTAGTAGGCAGAGAACCAGCCAACAGCTTAGACCCAACCCAAGAAACAAGTAGAACGATAAACAGATAGACTAGAAATACACTGGCATGACCAGTGACTGATATCACAACTTTAATGCGATGCGAAGGGTTTGCTGTGGAGAAGATAATATCAGGAGGAAATGGAGGTTTCTGGGATGTCATGGAACTGGTTTAAAATGACTGCACACACACACACAACTGGATAGGGATATGCAGCCGAATCCCTGTGTTCTCCTTGGAAATAAATGAATGGGTAATAACGATATTAAAATACTCCTCCAAGTGTGCGCTATCCACTAATTAACTGATTAGGGTTATCAACTAAGAATCTGTTCACTCTGGTAGCAGACAGCAGACATTCGTGTATAACCTTGGTCATAACAGTTAGTGCATGTTCTGACAAGCTACCCATAGGTATTAAACTAGAAAACATGAAGAATTCTGTCGCTGAACAGTAATAAAAATAGACATCAGATGTTAGATAGGATAAAAAAAGTTATCTTATACGATCCGGTATATCAATTTACCAAGTAACTCACTCAGTATTTCACCGATGTAGTACAATGACAAGTCGGTTATGCTTGAATTATTGAAGACCTACTTTATCAGGAGAAAAATCTGTACCCCTACTGACCAACACTACTTCTCTCTCATTGTCTGTCTCTCTCTGTGGTTAATAAGATCATCAATTATCTAACAAAGTCAATTATTGATCTTTAAAATAATCAAAACCCTTCATATCGATTATTCATAAAGACAATTAAACCGAAATATACACTAATTAACTCGCACAACGAATCAAAATAAATACATATGAAATAAATTATTATTATTATTTTGTACTCTAAATTGTAAGTACAATTAAAATCTAAAGTAACAGGTTGTTGGAGATCACCGCCTACTGTTAGCGTTTTACTTAACTATATTCACCTGACTACATCAATAATTGCTCAAAGTTCACTGGCATACCCACACTGGATGAGGTCGTTATTCTTTAACTTATGATCATTAATTTCTGAATAAACAGAGAAAATAAATCTAATATTCAATTTGGACAGACTTTTTTTATTGATTCCTGATTTTGTTTGACCTTAAATTCGATAATTCTGGAACAAGTAATGAAATGAAATCAATAAAAATCGATTAATTGTAACTAACTGGTAACTGGCAATAAAATCACACAACTAGTTAATCAGAAACAAAAATATACTCTATTCTGGGGGGCGGGGTGTTTCACAGAACATGGTCGCATAGTACTAATGATGAGTGAGTTGATAAGTGATACATAACTTTGACAGAGGAGAACGGGTTACATTCTTACACGTTCGCGTACACACATTTTTTAGTAATTTTTGGAAAGGAAATAGTTAGCTATCTGAGAAGAACACAGTTCACAGTGAAATACCAACAGGCTGTTCTTCTTTGAAATTTTAAAGTCCTCAGACTTCACTGTTACTTCTGTTTGATATTTCAAACTTTATGAAGAAATCGAGCGAAAGTGCAACCCAACATACATATACTACTGACTTATATCAGTGTTTGGAGACCAACAAATCAGCCAGCAGCTCACAACTATCGAACCTAGGCAAACTGAGCTCATGGAAATCTCCTGATGTCAATCCCCTCATGCATATCAGTGAACAAGTGCATTCTCAAACGAACAGGAGGACTGTTTAGTCTTTAGATCACTTAAAACTGCCTAGTGACCATTGCTGAATGTTGTGGTCGGCCTTTAGCAAGTCTTGTTTGCGAGTTTTAGATACCTTCTATCTGACCAGCAGAAGTCGCCGTGTTATCATTACGACTCATTGTCCCTGTTGTCGTTATGATAATGCTGACGTATAGTTGAATTTTAGTGACTAGGGGCTTAAATAGCTTATCAGTAGTATCTTCAACTGCACCACTGGGCATTTCAACCATATAGGCGACAACAGTTTCTTCTAGGTTGTAGATATTGATGAGTGTCAACTGACTTAGGACATTGGTCCAGAGCTTCCTGGTGATTACCTTCTAAAGAAGCATCGATCATAGATATGCCTTTTATGAGTTCTTCATGAATCATGTAGAGAATCAATGAGATCTCAGGTACTTTCAACTGTTGTTTCTCCCATCCTAGAGGTTCTTCAGCAGTGTTCACCTATCACTGTTTTCAGGATAGGCCTCTTCTATACAGTTGGTTTATAAGATAACCATATGGTTATCGTCTATCCAATCATTCATGGCATTCATGCCTTCATTTATTTACTGATTCAGTTTTTTTCAATGTTACTTGAAAGTAGTTTGATGTATTGTTTGGCAAGCACCTTTTATATTCGTGTCATTAGGGAATTTAATAAGTTGCGCTGTGTTTTCTTATTAAATAATAATAATCACAAGTAAAAAATACTGAATTTATGCATTTAAGTGTCGAATGGTTGCATAACAAACACTTTATTGAAATGTAATTCTCAAGTTTGACGTAGATTTAAACATAACTGTTTATTGATTTTGTTGTTTTTTTGTGTGTGCTGGAATATAGATTTTATTTGATGACCTTCAGTCTACCGATCAATCGATAAACAGATGAACTGTTCAAACTATAGAAGAAATAATTGCATTGACAACTGTTCCTGAATTAGTTTTTTGTTTTGTTTTTTTTGTTTTACTTTATTTGCAGCTGGAATTTTAAAAGCATTCACTCTGAATCGTTGAAAAGTATTTCTTTTTTGGGTTTTCTTTTTTGGTTTGATAAATATTACGCAGAATGAAAATAACTTATGGTTCATCCAGTAATTACATTAAAATTGTTCTTGTTAACTTGCCTGCTGTATTTTCGTGAGTTGTTACGTAAGAAAGATGAAACCGATTGAAATAAATATGTCTCTTCTTCGCACACACACACACAAAGAAAATTCACAAATCACCATGTAGTACTCATTTTTCGGTATTCTCTCCTCTTATTTTTGTTTAGAAGAAACCTATTGCGCAACAGATATGCAGAAGTAAATCGAGGCTTGTGGCTTCGACATACGTTGAGGTGACACATAAGCAGGCACTTCAGTGGAACCCTAATTAAAAGCTACTATCTGGAGGTGGGTTCGAGGGTGACACGGAGAAGATATTGTAAAGAGGATGTGGAAGTTTGTGAGCAGTCGTGGAGTAGTCTGTAAATGAAAACAGAGAACAGATTACAATGTTGGTGAGTTCAGAACATAACAAAGGAGAAATAATAATAATAAAATTCTTCATTAGAAAGTTGGAAAAATACTAGATTACCTAAGCAGTATTCTGAAGGTTTTAATTACGGTCAGTTTTACGCGTGTGACTCATTTAACTTTCACTGTCGTTGACATAAATCTGAATTCACGAAGCGGCAGTAGGAGATTAGTTGTCTTATTAAAAATACTGAACATTCTTTTCATATTCGCAGATTTCCCCTGATATCATTTAAGGATGAGTGGCAGCCTGCTTAAAACTTGGGCTACCAGAAACTTCAATCTCTCTTTATTGCATATATTTTCTCTTATTCGGTTTGTCTTAATCGATTAGGATATAAACTCTAAGGATATTATCTACTCTTGTGTGTATTTAAAATGTTTACAAGAGTCTGATTCGCAAGTTCCTACTAAACTTGAGGAGAGGTCTGACTGTGGGTGATAACATGTTCTAATACATGAGATAACTGTTCTTCAGTTGTGTCCTTGGGTCCCGAAATGTACTTCTGAACATCCTACAATCGGCTTCCAACTAGATGTCGCGGATAGATTTCTTGAAGGAGGAGACAAAGCAGATAAACCATAATGGAATAGTTTATGCCTCAGCTCAGAGACCATTGTGTCACAGGAAGAATATACTGTCAATTGATGATTTCTCAATTATGGATAAGATTTTATTTTGATAAATCACATAGTGTCGTACAGTAATATTAACTGATGATGTTTCGAGCATAAACTATTGCTCATAGTCATATCAACTTGATATGATTATGTGTGTGTAATGATAACATAAATAAGAGAGAATACAAGTCATCCACTGTAATATCATACAAGGAGGGGACATCTGAGGCCCTACGTAGGATTCTTAATAAAGCAGGAATTAGGGTGGCATTCAAACCTACAAACTCACTCAGAGTCAAGCTCTGTAGGCTAAAAGACCCGGTGGACCCAATTAAACAAAATAATATAATTTACAAAATACCCTGCAATGACTGTGAAGTCAGCTATATAGGTCAAACTAGTAGATCGGGTGTAATCAGACTGTTGGAACATAAGAATTTAGCTAAGGTAAGAATGGTTGACCCAGAGAAGATAAGTAATTTAGAAAAAGCTCAGCAATTGCATTTCACACATTAACAAACAACCACACAATAGGGTGGGAGAGGGTTAAAATTCTAAAAATTAATCTAGGTAGGTGGAGAGAGAGGTTGATTACGGAATCCTTGTTCATCGAATCTACACCCAACAAATGCAACAGAAATGACTCAATGCAAATACCAGAAATATGGAAGATATTATTACCGCCAGTCAAATCAGAAGAGGATAATAAATAATCTTTAAAAAAAATTTATTTCCATTCAAACACATCATAACATTCTAACAATCAACTTATTATGACTATAAAAACACTAGTCGTATTTCCCATCTAATTGTAATGGATTAATAACACTCGTACTATTATTTCTAAGTGTACATTTTCTCATATTGAATTTTATTCCAATATCTAATCGATTCCACACATGTATATAAATGAAGGAAAGAGAGAAAGTTGTGTGAGTAACTTGATATGATTATGAGCAATAGTTTGTGCTCGAAACGTCATCAGTTCATATTACTGTACAACGCTGTGTGATTTATCAAAATAAAATCTTATCCATAATGGAGTTATGCTCTAACACAGTGCCCAATTTTTATACTTATATCAATTGATGATTTTACTTGGAGATATTGTATGAAGGGAAAATATCGTGGAATAAACTCCTCTGAAAATTCTGTACGTTTTATAAATACTGTCCAGAATAAAGATGTTATTATTATTATTACAAACATTTATAGTCAATGGAGGAATTTCATAAGACTCTGTCTAACAAACATTTTGTGTGATGAAAGAAATTGCAGAAGAAAACAGATATAGTGAGTTTTAATTTTAGATAAGTTCTACTCTGACAGTGACTTTCTGATCAATAAATTGACAGCTATTCTCTCACTTACTCATGTTTAAGTATTAGTTAGAATTCAGTCATCCGACACTCAACTAATAGCCAAGAGCTGGTTGATTGGGCGCTGGTGGTACTACTGCCCAATCGCCTAAGTTGAAGTAGGTAGAGCGAGACTCGAATCCAGGACCAGTTGGGCGAATTCAACCCATTGCTTGTGGCGGTGGCACACAAAATGTTATTATGATTATTATCATTCAGTTACTATGGTTGCGTAAGCAGCAAACATTTTAAAATACAAGAACTATTATTTCTGCTATTATTATTATTTGTTTCACTCTTACTCCTGTTCAGTTTATTTCATTAAAGTCAATCATTTCCCGAAAGTTCGCATTGGTTTGACGAGAATTCAGGGCTTCGTTTTTCTAAAATAAAAGCGCGAATAGGGAGGATACAGAGTGAATTTATGGAATTTCTACAGTGTTAATTTATATTAGCTACATTTAAGTTATAGTATATAATAATAATAAGTTAGTGGTGTTTATCACTCCATAGTGCACTCTGAGCTGTTCATTTGCAAAGTAGGCAAAGGTTGTTTGATGACATGATCAGTTAGACCACTATGAGCTGTTTACAATTATGCCTGAATTTGCTCACTGTAGTACTTAGGCTTTATTGAACCGCTTTTGTATAGAACACTATCAGCCGGGTACTTTTCGAGTGTTCTTAGCCGCAATTAAGTTACGCAGTCGCTTTGACTTCTAGTAAGAAGCCGTAAACGTTTGGCGCCCACCAACGTGATTGAGAGGACAAATAATTGTTCGCTGTCTTACAGTGTAGTATTCATAGTGTTAAATATCCCAAATCTTAGCTTATAACCTTAAAATAACTATATTGTGCAGTCATCACACATTCACGATGGCTTGCTATTTTGCATTGTTTGTGAAGGCTGACCTCACAGTGGCTGATTACCGATCAATGGATAAGGCCTATAATCAGCTGATTCACCTTGAATTCTACTAATAATAGGATGTGTAAGTTCCTCATATGTGTGTAGCCACCATGCTGGCATCCAGTGTCGACCAATTACACGTTCTCCTTTAATTCTTTATACCCAGTCAACGAAGATTTTCTGAGGTTTGTGAAATGGGACCTAAGCCCACAAACTGAAAACGAAAAACTTAAGCCAACGAACTAATAAGGCAGTACAAGTACACATTCATCTTAAAATGACCCAATAGCCTGGTGATATATTGAATAACCTGTAGCCTTCACGTGATGGTGAGCTACCCAGAATGGTGGCCACATTACGAACCTGACTGATTGAATTCAGTATGCACCAAAGAAAGGACTAGACACATCCCACTGCTTACTAGTGTCCAATCATACTAGCCAACTAAAAGGCTAAAGAAGAATGAAGCAGGGCTTTTTTATCCTTCAGTGTCTCCAGGACAGTGGAAACAGCTGCAAGATATCATGTTACATCTATGCCAATATGATATTTCAAGATTGTGTCAAAATTAAGAACACTCGTTACTAGTGTCCAATCAAACTACCCACTACAGTCCTACAGGAGGTCAATCGCTAGCCCGAATAGCTCAGTGATAACGTCTCTGACTGCAGAACTGGGTGACGTGGTTCGAATCTCAGAAGGGACATGAGTTCCTTCAAGGTTGCAGATACGCCTTGCTGACGAGTGTCAACTAATACGAAACCTAGGTCCAAGGCTTCCTGCCGATTGCCTCCAACCATCTAACTTCATGAATATTGTTAATTATTGATCTGGATAATTATTAATTCTAATATAGACTCCTTTACCCTCCCACCCCTCCCCTTACTGGAAAAATTTCAAATTTGACAGTAGAAGGAGTGCGGTTATGATATGCAAATATACTGAAATAAATAACACAAATTCTAGTTCACTTAAAGTAACCCAACTGTATTCATTATACTGTCAGTACATTTCCTGCAGTGAATATCGTCAGAGCAGAATAATATGGCATAAGAATATAAACACCTTACATTGAAATTAACAGTTAATATAACATGTTCGCATTCTGTTACTTTTGTGTTTATTTCATAGATTCTATATTTTTTCACAAGGATCTCTTATAACTCCATTTCACCAGTCGATCCATCACTGAATTATTGAAGATTCTGGCAGAAACTTCATATATTTATTCCTCTATATGTAATTGAATAAAGCCAGACCAACAGTGATTTGTGCAGAATAATATAATGGTAACATCATCGCTTATTTCGTCGACTTCTCATCAGCTCAACTGCTTACAACTCAAAGACATTATTAAGTTTATGTACAGAAACAATTTTAACATACTTTCACAGAGAGTTCATTTTCAAACAAAAAATCAATCAATACATGCATACAATGGCAATAATAATAGTAATAATCACTTTATTCCAAACAATAACAATAATTATACACAATGGAAACTTTCAGTATTACGTAATCAAATGAAAGAGAAGAGGAAAACATCCAGTCACCAGACAGCAGGGCAAAGAAAGACTGATAACCACTTGTTTCTGAACGCATAAATCGGGTTTCAGGCGCTTTATAGAGATTGCTTCTGTAAAGTTGAGGAGAATTGAACTCTATTGCCTATTGATAATTTTGAATTATCTTGCGACGTCCACTTCATGACCCGTCTCAAGGAGATACCTAGCAGTGACACCGTAGAAAGCATTTGTTCCCTTGAGACGCAGGCTTTTCGGTACATGCTCAGAAAATTGGAGGTATGCCTTTTTTTCTGTTCTCCCAATGTAACCGCTTCTTCAAATGCATGAAAATTTGTGTACACAGTTGGAGTAAACATGAGAAGGATATTGGTTAAATTTTGATTTCACCAAAGAGCATTCTTCCCTTTAGACGGGAACCAACTTAGCTGCAGGATAGGATCCGGCTAGTCACGTATTCAGTCTTATGTTGACTATTGCTGCAATATTTTCACCTTCAAAGCAAGTTTAATGAAGATGGACTTTTCCTCTATTATGATTTGATTGACATTTGAGCCTTCACATCTTCCATATTTAATAATGAACCTCTGAGGGTAATCGTTGTCTTTCAACATCTTTTAGAGAAAAATCAGTTCTTCCTCTAATTTCTTTGTAGAGTATTTTCCCCTAGGTTTATAGTAGCGAGTCTTGATATGACACGGGCCATGAGGTGGACGTCGCAAGATCATTCAAAATTATCAATAGGCAATAGAGTTCAATCCTCCTCAACTTAACAGAAGCTATCTCCATCAAGCACCTAAAACCCGATTTATGCGTTCAGAAAGAAGTGGTTATCAGTCTTTCTTTGCCCTGCTGTCTGGTGACTGGATGTTTTCCTCTTCTCTTTCATTTGATTACGTAATACTGAAAGTTTCCATTGTGTATAATTATTGTTATTGTTTGGAATAAAGTGATTATTACTATTATTATTATTGCCATTGTATGCATGTATTGATTGATTTTTTGTTTGAAAATGAACTCTCTGTGAAAGTATGTCAGAATTGTTTCTGTACATAAACTTAAAAATGTCTTTGGGTTGTAATCAGCTGAGCTGATGAGAAGGCGACGAACTAAGCGATGATGTTACCATTATATTATTCTGCACATATCACTGTTGTCATGGCTTTATTCAAAATTCTTCCAAAAGACATCATCAGTGTACTCTGTACAGGTTCCTGTCAGTAGCACACTTTTGGCGAATGAAAATGTGCTAGTTTTGTCTTGTTGTTGTTGTTGTTTGTTGATATTTACTATAATAATACAATTTTTAAAAGAACGATTGTGTCACATAAGAATTCCTGAGTTCTATCTACTTTGTGTTGTACTTTAACTTACTGTAATTCGGTTATTGAGAATTACAATTGCAAATAAGCATTACAACGCATGACAAGCATATCTGATTACAAGATATTTTAAACGGCTATTTTTTTCTCATAAAATCGGCTAAACTAATGAACATCTACAAACGTCACCTTAGCAACTAAACAGGTAATGAATTTTAACATAACAAATAATAATAATAAAACAATGTTATCTTATACATGTGAAATATAAATAACTAGTTAGGCTAATATCGATTTGCAATGAATCCTAGTATGAGATATTAGAATTCGCTGAAAATTTTGAGAACAAAGCAGAACTTACCCAACCATCTTATGCAATCATGCTGGGACATGAAGTATTTTCAAGCTATGGACAATGAAATGCAATACGCAAGTACATTTTATGACTGCTAGAGGAGCAAGATGTTGCAGTTCTGCGTCATAATTGAAATGATGTAATTTCGTAAGTTCGTTTGTTGCTTTTATAAGCAGCATTTAACTGGCTTTAGGATAAGATCTCATCACCAAACCAGTGTCAGATGGAAAATCTCAATATAGAAAAAATCCCCATTTAGACATTTAGAAAACAGAAAGATTGAGTGAAGAAATATTTACTTTTCTATTAGATCCTCATCTCTGGCTCTACTCTAATATATATCCATAGCATTTTTATAACAATATACAACAGTTTACCAAACAAGTGGCACTGATATGTTTGTTGACCATAATTAATCAGTGTCAACATGTCAATGGGGTGATAGTTGATGAAGAAAATTAATAGACACAATTAAAAGGTAGGAATGGTTACAACACGTGGATTGCGCAAATGCATAATTTTAGAAAAATGAAGAGCTCACCTTGTAACCAGAAGGTCCTGGACTCAAATCCCTTCAATAGGTGGGTACTGCTGAGGCGAAGTCCCAAACTATGCTGACGAAGCAGCTGTTCAGTAATCCCTGGTGATTTTTTCCAATGGTTCTCTAACTGATGTCAGCTCATGATGAAATCCTCCAACCAATCAAACAAAGTCCCAACAAAACTAATACTTGATAATTAAGGAATTAGCGTGTTCTCAAGTTGATTACGTAACAGATTGTTAACGAAAAAGAAAACGACTTGAACAATGATAACGTGTAATTAAAGATTAAGTAGTCAGAAAAAAAATAAAATAATTTGGACAATTATAATTTTTATAATTTTAAAGGTTTAGGGGAGGGGGGCGAAGTGGTCCGGTTTACACAGTCATGTAACGATGGCCAAGGCAAGGAAAGTGGCTGTACAAATTTCTTCTGAGCACACAAGTTTGGCTTCTTCAGGTGGATTCCTATTGCTTCAGCTGTATGTAGAAGACGAACTCGCAAAGCAAAATTAAGGTTAGTAGGAATGCGATAAATAATCTTAAGTGCTGTGTTAACGTCAACCTTATGCTCACTATCTACAAGGTGTGCTAAAATAGAGCTAAGAATAGATCTTGTTTGTCCCTTGGTTAACCATGCTGGATAATGTCCGGAAATACGATGATGAACTGACCTAATTGTACGTTCAGTGAGGCTGGCGCCGAAGCTGTAGTCAGACTGGTAGACAAACATAGAGGAGGTAAAATTAGGAAGTTGTTTTATTTGTCGAACGTAAAATAGGGGTGGTAGTGAAGAGACAACGTACCTCTGCTGCATTCGAAGCTCTTTTAACGGCATCCTTCAGGCACTGTGTAACTATTTCGCTGATGTTGTCACCGAGGAACATCACTTTTATGAACAACGGTTTTTTTTAAAGCTGTTGCCATACTGTCTCTCCATGATGCTGAATTCATATTTTTCTCAATAAAAACCACTGAAAACTATGGAGTATTGAATATCTGTCCCGTCCTGTTTTGTAATTCCACAAAAGTATATATTCAGGACATTACCATGGGTCTAATTTAACACACTCAGAGTACGAGACACTGAAGTAAGCTCAAAGTCTGTATGTTGGAATGTCAAGTTTCTTGAATCCTAACTTCTCTCTATTTGTCATATAATGGTGTTACCATCTAATATCATCAGTGGGTATTTGTTGTCACACTCAACTTTGTAGAACCCTGGGAAATTCATCACTTAAGCAGTTACTGATAAGCTATGCATTTAACTTTCAAATATTGATTTTTGTGGGGAGATGACTTAGTTCAAAACAGATATCATAAGGCTAGAGTTATGAAGCCACGTAGTGACTGAATAGTAAATTGAACGCCATACAATCTGAAGGTCCTGTATTAGATCACTGGAAACATAATGAGTGCATAAGTCTGAAGACTGTCAATCTACGACAAAACAGCCACAAAGTGTTATCTGGTGTTCAATGATTCCCAAACTAATATCGCTTCGCAGAGACATCCCTGTTGTAGAAATAAAAAATAATAATCTCAATATAAATTTCGTCATAGTCACGAATCGACACCATTTAGAAATAACTGAAATTCAAGGAGTATTGGACAGCTGTTCATTCTACTTTCGGACATCTCAGCAATGCACATGACAGATCCCACAAGGCGTTGAAACCGTGACCTTCACTTCGCGAGGTTAGTGACAAAATCCATACTGGAACTTATCCTAATCCCTACATAAATCCATAATCTAAATAACCATAAGGCCGGAAAACAATACATAGTTTCATAAATTGGTGTCGTGTTCACTAGTGACTGACTACACAGAAAGAAGTTGCTTAATGTTCAAGTGAGAAGTCGTGATCAGCTGAGTTCAACAAGCTTGGTGTGTGTACAGAAACTCGCCGATGACATCACCTGGCATTGGCAATGTAACCTGAAGGTGATAAGTTAGATCCCTGGTGGGTGGAGGGGTTACGATTGCATCCTGCCGAAGAGTCACAAATAAGGACAAAACAGCTACCCAGTAGTCTTTGGTTTAGCAACAGTTCCCTTGATGAAGTCATTTCGTCATCATTCCTGGGATAGAGGTATGAAAAGCGCCTAACATGTGAGAAGCTTATCGATTGTTTTAACTAATGGATTAACTTTCATATATATATATTATATAAACCGTTTCCATTTTTGTTTTCGAGAATATACAGTATAATCTAAAGAAAGTACTGAAAACCAGGAAGCATTGAAAATCTGTCGCTTTATACAAAGTGAGAAAAAGAATCAAATGTTACGAAGACAACTGGAAACAAAGCGAAAACAATGATATTTAGGCTTGATTTCTGATAGATGTTCTATCCTATCAGTACCCTTCTTTGCAATCAGAAAACTTCAGAATGTAAATAAGCAAAAATTAGCATGTTATTTGCAAATCAGATGGGAGTGGACGTCATTTGATGCAAAGGCATACTCATCCTAGGTTTCATGCACACTACCGCTTATCGGTAAGACTTGCAACTTTGAAGAAACTTGCATTTCTCACATATGATCTCGATTTAAGTCTCGCGGTTTCGAATTTTTAGACTTTGCCAGTTATTTTTGTTTTACTTAAACAGCATTATTGTAAGGCTTCTTTTCTGAATAGGGGAATGTTTCCTTTAGTCTTGAGTTTTTGGTGCAGCTTAAGTTTGTGCAAAGTAGAAGAGCTACTTAAGTAATAAACAATATCTAACAATAATATATTCATCAGACTTGATTTTTCTGTCAGCAGTGTGCGTAGATAAGTGGGGATACTCTGCAACAAGCCAAGGAGTTATGTCCACCCAACAGGTGGGAAGAATAATTTCACTTGATTGAGAAGGGATTCATCTTGAAGCATGAGGGCTAAAGAAAAAGTAGAGAAAACGAAACACTCTCCTGTGGAAAATACGAAAGTCTTTATTCTTCTCCTTTCATTGAAAGGAGAAACAGTATCTAGAAGGATGAAAAACAAAAGAATGGAAATAACAGATGACGTCATATCATTATACAGATTTACATGTGCAGTCAGCTTACCCGGATTGGAAAACTACCAGGTTGATGTTATTTCGGATTACTTTTGTAAATTTGCATGCACTTGCCGTAGGATGTATATCAGAAGGATAGAAAGAAAGGATTTTATCATGTTTTCTGAGTCTATTCCGAGTAATTTATAGATAGCTAAAGGAAAGTAAATATGTACTAGGGGCAACTGCCGAACACATCTTGGATATGGGCACTCTATCACGATATCCTTTGTTTCAGCTACTAACAGTCTAAGAAACGACATAGGGTTATTATACAAAGATTACTTCAACTTAAAGAGCATAGTAGTGAAACAAGAGATGAGAGTACAAGAAAATTTGTAATCGAAGAATCAGACTTTATGCATGCATGATTTCAAGGAAAGTTCGTGAAGAGAGAGGGAATAAGTGAAGAAGATGATGAAGTGGTAAGTGGATGTAAAATGATTACGAGAACAAACAGTTTAAGTAATTTGGAGAGTTAAAAGTGAATTCAGCTCAGTAAGGTGTAATGAAAAGATTTTTTTGAGTTTCCAAATTCCCATTTAAACATTTAGCGAAGAAATATGCGTTCGTCTTCAATTTGTTCCTCCTGCCTGGCTGTAAACTAATATGTAGTTTCAGGATTTTCATCATGAGCTGACATTAGTTAGAGAACCATTGGAAAACCTGGGAGTACTGGACAGCTGTTTCGTCCTAGTTTGGGACTCTTCACCAGTACGCACCCACCGGGATTCGAACCCTACAAACCAACACTTGAATATCAATGAGATGCTCGCTAGCGACTTGCCTTATTCAGGTAGGTAGTTACCTGGGGTTCTAGAGAGAAGTCGTGGCCAGTAGGGTACAGAAGGTCGGGTGTGAGGACAAATATTCGCCGAAGACATTGGCTAGGGGTCGCGCTATGTCATGAATTGGAAGAAGTTGGAATTCATGGGCCATTGGATCGGGTGCCAGTGGCTTAATGGTATACGAGCTCGCTAGCCTTGTAACCAGAAGGTCCTGTGTCCGAATCCCGGTGGGCGCGTACTGTTGAAGAGTCCCAAACTAGGACGAAACAGTTGTTCAGTGCTCCCAGGTTTTCCAGTGGTTCTCTAACTGATGTCAGCTCATGATGAAAATCCTGTAACCAATCAAATCCCTACAAACCAACACTTGAACAATATGTAGCTTAATTTACATCAAAATGTTTTAGCAATCAAGTCGTTATTTCAGGTAATCAGTTTTAGGTATAGGAGGTGGGGGGGAGCTTAAATTAAGAGGTCATAGGTCATCAAAACAATTAACTAATAGATATTAGTAACAAGATATCTAAATTTTGAAGAAGTGGTAAGAACTAATTACGGAATTCAGAACAAGTTGATTCTTAGGTGTAAGCAACAAGTTATTACGTAATCAAGAAATCTAAGATAGAAACGATGACTAAGAAGAATAGGATGACTCAGAAAAACAAGTAAGTAGAGTTAGTTAGAATTTTAAAAATTAACAAAGTCAAAAGACAGTCACAAGGAGAGGGGAAAAAATCGCTTTTACAAACTTGTTACATAATATGTAGTTGGCCACGACAAAGAAAGGGACTGTAAAATTTGGCTTGTTCAAATGAATTCCGATTGCCTATTTTGTATTATGTAAAAATCGAACTCATAGACCGTGCGAGAGGTTGGGTGATACGTAATAAATAACTTTCAGAGCTTTGTTAGAGTTGACTTGATGTCCAGTCAGTATAGACGAGAGGAGCTAGTATTGAGCTGCATATAGCTTTATTCCGGGCGTTTGTCAAACCATGATTAGAGGTGTTCAGAGTCTTATAACTCCCACCCACTCCTCCTGTAAGCTACACCTTGTTATGCATAAGTAAACTCTGTTTGTTAGGTTACCAACTGTCTTGTATTCTCAACTCTTGTTCCACTAATATGCCCTTTGAGTTGAAATAATTTTTGTATAAAATTTATGTCGTTTTGTAACCGAGACAAGGCCGTGAAATAAGAAATGTGAGCTCTTTTTATCCTGAGAATATGTTCGTTCTCGTCTTGTTCAAACTAATCAGGGGAACTGGTTTTATCACATAATTTTCTCGAGTGGTTTTTTATTCCTTTACGTTACCAGTGGAACATAGGGCTTCATGCTAGAGGCTTGAAGTTTCTGCAACAGTGATAATTATTTTTACAGGATGGGGTTGCTAGCCTTATACCCAACCTCCCCTCTTTACCAGTCTTATTACTGGCTTAGCGAGGTAAAGGAGGAGTGCGTCAGCCGGGGACTGAACCCCGGACCATGTGCATGGTTGGCGAGCGTCCTAACCGCTGTGCCACCAATGCACTGTATTAGATATAACTTTTGTTTTTATTCAGACAAAAGTGCTATTATTTACACAGGAAGTGGCAAGAAAATGAATAAAGTTACTGGTATATTAAATTTTCTCTAGTACTGATGTTTTAAAACTTGTCTACCTGGCGGAGAGGGATGATCTTCGGTGCTGCTGGTGACCTCATGATAGTCACGCTGTCACTGTGCTTGTGGTTGTCATCTGGTTGGCCGGAGTAGATTAATGACTCTATAGCTTACAATTTGAAGGAACTGCTTTCATTACATCTACTCCCAAATATTTCTAATTATTGTCAACAATATCTGCGTATTGCTTCCATGGTTTGAACAGCCTTAAACATGATATGGATATTCTATCTCCTTATGCTTACTTTACCTTTCATCAAAAAAGATACATCGGTTAACTGAATTCTCGAAGGCCTACAGTCCCTAGAGAAATCCATCTTGGGATTAAAGAGTCTTGCCGATTACGGAGGAGAATAGGTCAATTGTTTCGGTACTCCACAGATCCAATAGTTGCTGGATTATTTTTTGCGGGATAGATTTGCTAGCTCCATTTCCAACTTTCTCTCTGGGTCAATCATGTGTAAATATGTCTTATATTCTTTAACTCTAAGTAATCAAAAGTCTGAGGTATAAATGTATTACAGATATAATATCTTACTTATACTGTGAGGCCCAGTGATACTACAACAGAAGCACCCCTGTTAGATAGACTACTTAATTGTTGAGAGTATAAAATGCACCCACACATAGTCGAACACTATTTCAGGAGAATCATGCGTATTCTAAATAGAAGTTCAATTTCTATTATACACCAACTAGTATCATGTGTCTAGTCCTTTGTTTATTGCAGACTGAATTCCATCAGTCAAGTTTGCAATGTAACCACCATGTTAGGTGGCTTGTCATCAACGTACATTCAAGATTGTTATTATTAAATTGTTGGAGTCAATTTGTAGGAAACCTTAGACCTAGGTTTTATGCTTGCTTGCACTCACTCACTAGCAAGGCGTATCTGAACTCTATCAGTGAAGTTCGCCAGTTTGATAGAATTCAGTCTTCAGTAAACACAGAACCAAACACATGGCACTAGTTAGTATCCAATCAGAGTATCTAATACAGTCCTACAGGAGGTCAGTTGCTAGCCCGTATGGTATCATCTCTGACAGCAGAACTCACTGGGTGACACGGATTCAAACCTCAGAAGGGACATGAGTTGCTTCAACGTTGCAGATATGCCTTGCTGACTAGTAAGTTCCAACTAGCACGAAATCTAGGTCAGGTAAGGTTTCCTGCCAATCGCCTCCAACCGTCTAATATTAATCCGCTATTTATAATATTAACCAGCAGAGAAACAAAATGGAAAATTTCTGATAAAAGGATAAAGTTTGGCTTGAAACCCTAGATATAAGTATTTTACGGTGAATTTGTAGCAGTTTATAAAAAGGGTTTTTAACATAATCAATGTATACTTGGAACAGACATGGTTTACTCAGTCTTGTGAAAACTCCCAAGTCTGGTTGATAGATACTCAAACTTTCTTGCAGACAAGGAAATTGTTGTCAGATAACATTCAGAGATAATGTACGCATCAGATTAATCCTAAGATTAAAAAGTTGTATACTTGAGAATAGCTAAATATTGCATCGACATATCAGCGGATGGGGACAAAGAACAATATTAGGTATCCAAAGATACCGAGTCACTAATCACACAGCAAAGGAGAATTGCACCTAAAATTAAATTGGAGGTTCGAACCCCAGTTTAAATTTAACAGAAAATTTTTTTATTTTTCATTTTTGATTACAGCTTGATGCCACACCGTATTTTCAGTACAAGGATAGAATTTTCAGCATGGATATCTGTAGCCCAAATTTTGCAGGCCGACCATAGATATCGGGTGTGCGTCGGTAGGGGATCGAACCCCGGACCATTTGCATGGTCGGCGAGAGTCCTAACCACTGTGCCACCGACGAACATATTACAGACCAAATAGAATGTCTATCTGTTTAAGATAAACTAAAACCATATCAGATCAGATAATTTTAAATATCAAACAGTGACACAGCATTAAAAACTGGATGACAAAGTTTCGAGCACGAATTATTACCACTCGTAATCATATCACTTTCAGTCACAAGGATTCACAGTCTGTCTCATATATATATCTTCTCTCTGTTTGTCCAACTTCCCTTTGTTATTTGTTGACACTTTACATATGTCCGGTATATGCGGCGTCGCATCATTCCGACTGCACGTGTGCGGTGTTGAATCGATAAATAAAGCTTCAGTGTTTGAATAAAGAAAGAACGAACATATTTGCAGAATACTGCGAGCCCGTTCCATTTCTTCGATTCTCTTCAACTGCCCACATCCATCCTAAATAAATCAATAAGTTACAAAATCGTATCTGAACATACCTTTTACAATGATGTCAAGTTGTACATAGAAAGTGTAGGCAACATAATTCCAAAGATGATGTAAGCGAACAATAATTTAGTGTTAGAAGAGTAACTGTTTATATAGTAATTAGATAAGGGGGTTGAGTTCTGATTTCGCTTGGAAACACGGACAGAACAAACACAAAATACAAAACAGAACAACACAGTTAATTTCTACAAATTATGGTGGAGAAGATTTGAGGAGCCTGGGGGTGAATAGTGAGTTTAATTATGAAATAAATAAAATTATTTAATTTAATAGATTTGGAAACTTAATAGTGAATTCAAATCAGTGAGTGAAAATCAAAATGAGCATTGAGTGGAATGTTATGCAACGGAACAAAAGACAAAGCCACACGAACGAAACAATTCAATTATGGTGACGAGGGTAGTGAGAGATTAGTCACACTGTCTTGCTGTATGAATAGGTTGAGTGGAAGTGTTTTGATGAGAATGGCTTTTGTGAACCAAAGCTTCAGTGAGTAAACACTCCCTCTCTCTCGCTCACCCTGTTCCACACACTTTATTTTGTGATAACATGCAAGTGAGTGCAATGCAATGGATGAGCTTTCTTCTAGGTTATTTAACTTAGCATAGTCAATCATTCTAAGTCCTGCTAAATTCTTAAGTTCCAGTAATCTACTTGATCCCGATCTACTAGTCAGACTTATGCAATTGGCTTCACAGTCATTACATGATATTTGTTAAGTTATATTAGTTTTCTCAAGTGGATCTATCGGGTCTTTAAACGGACAATGTTAATCTCAGAGAGAGTTGGTTGGTTGATTTAAATGTCACCATAATTCTAGCGTCAGTGAGAATTCTACGTAACGCCTGTAACGTTCCTTTTTTATCCTCCGTGGTACTTTGCGGCTTTGAATTCTATATTATTATCGTAACTTCCATTGCTGGTCTGATTTTTTCTATGGCATCTTATGCATTTCTAATAGGATTCTGGTAGATAGTTATTCAGTGGTAATATTTTCCCTTTTTGTTTGACTTCACTGTTGAAATCTTCTTGTGAAATAGCCAGGCTCTTGGTCCCATTATATAGACCCTTGACTAAATCTATCTTTACCGATTCTAGATGGGACGAATTAAAGTCTATGTATATATAAGAGTGTATCGATTTCCTGTTAATGCTAGTATCCAACCCACCATCTTGTTTTCGCTTTATTTTACAGTCTAGTACGGACAACTCACTCTGTCCGTTTTCCATCTCAGCAGTGAATTGGATCCCACCGACTACTCAGTTTATATGTGTGAAAAACTGAGGGATATATTCGGAATTCAACACAGTGAATGTGTCATCAACATATGAAAACAAAACACGTAGTTCAGTGAAGAGTCACTTTTCGCCGGTGAATTCATTTTCTTAGCTGTACAATCGCAAATATATATATATGCGTTATTTTGTATGTATGTGTACATTAAGTTTATCAAAAAAAATACAATTGGTTGTAGTTATTTTAACTAAACAGGTGAAAATTGGTATTTGGAGTTACGTAATACAAAATCAGTCAAGAAAATTAGGTGTTAATGAAATTAGGATAGTAACAAAGGTGGCGAGTTGTCACAAACAATTGTTAAAATAAGTTATATATATATATATATAGGTTGTTTTGTATGTATGTGTACATTAAGTTTGTCAAGCAAAATACAATTGGTTATGCTAATTTAAACTAAACAGGTGATAATTTAGTGGAGTTACCTAATACAAAAATGGTCAAAAATTGGATTTTAATGAAACTATGGCAGTAATAAAGGTGATGGGTTGTCACAAAGAGTTGCTAAAAAGGAGTTACATAATAATATGCATATTTTGATTATTGAGTTGCATTCAGGATGCAAATAGAAATAGAGTAGAGAATATGGAATTACGCAAGAGTTCTAAATGAACACAAGAATTACAAGCAATTAGAGGAACAAGCAAGCAAACAAAATTAATTCATCAACAAATCAACGAATTTGTTAACCATGATATTAGAAGTGGTTGAGTAATCCGGTTTTTCTGTGTGAATGGCCAGAGCAACACAAGGAAGAAGAAACTGTATTGTCTTTGGTAGGTTATTATTGACTCTATGGATTAATTTGAAGGAGGCGTTTCTTGAGATGGAATGATCAGTGTTAACCAGGTGTCCAGTTATCGCACTCCTTATACCACCACTATCGCCTTTTCACAACGATTCTGGATAGTATTCTTGAAATCTCTTGGACAGGATGCGCGTCGAACAACCGATGTACCTGGCTCCACAGCAGCAGGTGAACTGATATATGCACATAGAGGTGGTCAGATGCGGGATCTTGTCCTTAAGGCTTCTGCAGATCAGCGGGTGACTAGAGAATACTATTCTTAGCGTTGCTGCAAAGAATGTTCTTCTCAGAGATAATGCAATTCTTCGCTTTAGAATATCACTTGTTAAATCTCCTTTGAAATCCAAGTTCATGTAGAGTTCCTATTTTCGGTACAAGTGAAGTCTCATTTCTCCTAATTCTTGGTTCGATATTTCTTTTTATCAATGAATCTTGGTGGGTATCCATTTTGGATGAAGATTTCTCTCAAAAGATCTAACTGTGTTTCTAGAACATCGGGATTACAGATGAGTTGGATGCGGATGAGAAGGGATTTAATTAAATTCCGCTTCGGTTGAATGGTCACACATCTAAAGAAGCTTGTCAGCTGACCATTCCAAGTAGCTTTTCTAAGGATCCATCCTCTTAAGGTTCTTCTTCTTCTTTTTGTTAATTCCAAATCAAGCAAGGGAATTGCTGATTCGTTTTCCATTTCAACAGTGAATTTTATTGCTGGTTCATCACGAGATTATACTTAAATGTTTTCACATTGCTTTAAAATAAGACAATTCTTTTTTCTTGATTTTCAAAGTTGAAATCAACTTTAAATAGGGAGAGTGATTGACGACGTAACATAATTGACAGAAATGAATAGAACTCATCTAAATTTGAAAGACAGTCAAGTTAAAATCAATTTTATAAAGACTAATAATGTAGTAACGGAGAAAGAGAAGAGCTTTCTTAACAACAACAAAAATATCAAAACAAAAATAGAACCAATAAAACTTACGCATCAAATAATGAAACAAACTAGGTCCACTCTAGGTTGAGTAGCTGAACAAACTTCTTCTGCATATAGAGTTCAGAATTTGCCATATGATTTATCAAAGGTTCTACATTTTGAAGAAGTTTAATTCATATTCCTCTGACACAATTTCCACGTACTCTATTGATATCTCTGATTTGTAAGTTTATGAGTTTCCCACTGGCTGTCCAGAATCGATCAAGTGTTTCAGTTTTACAGTCGATTTTCCAACTCTGAAACACTAGGTAAATATTAGCTTAAAGATCAACTGAACAGCTGGCATTGCTTACATGGGTAACCTTTCAGTAATGCACAAATGTATGTATACATAATGGCATACATAAGAGACTGACTACAGCTGCAGTGCTGACTTAATCTCAATAAACAAAAGGAAATGACTCTTTTCCAGCATGAATATGTTAAAGTTAAACCACGAAATTTAATAGGAATTCTAAATTCAAGGTAATTCCTTCTTAAAAACGATTTACCATTCATGTATATACGTCAGTAAGGTAATTATACACTATTCATGAATTAAATCAGTTTTAAAATTGTTGGTTATTGACTTTTATATGTTTGTAGGCTGGTTAAATGAGTTATTGAACAGAAACAAACAAAAACGACGTCAAAAAAGAAAGAATAGTAGCAACGAATTTCATCCCACAGGCATAGAACCTTATAGTTATTAAGAAAAAAATCACAACAACATGTGATGTGAACAAATTCACAAAAAAATAAAATAATGAAGCAAAATAAAAGAAAAATTGAGCAAAGTATATCCTTTTCGATAGTTCCCTCTTCCGGCTCTACAATTATATCTATACATGCATATTTATATCCATGGAATATTCTAGAATAATCGTCATTAACAATATCGATGTGTTTTTTAAATATTATCGATTTTTTAAGTAAGATCAATAAAATTACCGTTCAGGAAAAACACTTGAGGTATAATAAGCAGTAAAAGTGTAAGAGCAAGTAGAATATCAAATAAAATTTATGAAGTCTCTACAACAAATGAAGGATCATTAAACCCTTGATGGCCAAGGTAAGGACAGTGTCTAAAGGAACTTCTACTTTTGGATACAAAAGTTAGGTTTCTTAATGTAGATCCCAACAGTCTCAGAAATATGTAGTTGACAAACGCTTAAGGTAAAGTTAAGACTAGTTGGTATGCAGTAGATGACTTTGAAAGCCTCGTTAACATCAATCTATTGTGTTCTGTATCCACAAGATGAGATAGAATAGAGCTATGAATGGATATTTTTGCTCAATTTTGTTTTCTAAACGTCTGAAGGAATATTTTCACCATACTCAAGTCACAGAAGTGGTCACAAGTGAGGTATGCTTTTATGAGACACGCTACAGTGATAATGAGGTTTCAAGTTAGATTTAATTATCACTGGTTGACATCAGTTATAGAGCGACAGGAAAAAAGGCAGGATTAAGCAATATTTAATAATGACGTCGAAAAGGATCAAACTAATGACCTTAAGGCTAAAAGACAAGTCGGCTGATCATTCATCCTGTGGGACAGAATCCGACAGGCCGTGAATTTTAATTGCTTCCAGTTCGTAATGAATGGCAGCACCAGCAGCCAATGTTGTCAGGAAGCATCTGTCCTCATATCTTACTTAGTGAACTGCAGAGAGTCCACCTTGTCGTCCGTCACAAATGTTCAGCTGACTAATTTACAAGTGTTGGATTGCAACTGTTTGAAATCTAAACTGAATTCAATCTAAGTCCTGACAGCCAACATTACTTTAAACCTTCATCTCTTAATATATTTAAAAAAAACTTTTCTCATAATCAACATATCCTCTCTCAAATCTTAACATTTTAACCTGTTTTCTCAGAATTCACTGAACTCAACCAACCACACATTGTCTCAACAGACTTATTCACCTAAATTTGCTTCAGGTTTAACTACGTACCCTCATGCGTCTGAAATATTCTTGAAACCAAAATCAAAGACTACAAGAAAATTCATCCTACCATATATAAAAAAATATCTCTGAAATAACAGTTAGAATATTAAAAACGTCTCAAATAGATATAACACACAAGTCGGACAGCACAATCATCACTTCATTCGTGTGCGTCGGTGGCACAGTGGTTAGGAATCTCGCTGTCGATGTACATGGTCCGGGTTCTAAACCCTGCCGACGCACACCTCATATCTATGGTCGGCCTGCAAAATTTGGGCTACCGATATCATATGCTGAAAATTCCATACCTGTACCAAAAAATACGGTGTGGAATCAAGCTGTAATCAAAAATAAAATAAATTTTAAAAAATATTGTGCACAACAAAACAGACAACAGGAAAAGAAGATGTAATTAATACCATTGACAAAATAAATTACATGCATGAATTGCAATAAACATTACATCGGTCGAAGTAGGCGTGTCCCCTCCTCCCTTCGAATCCGAATCCAAGAACACAAATTAGCTGTCAAAAGACATGATATATATTCTTTCTGAATGTAGATAATTGCGGACGCCTATTTGATTGGGAGAATGTAGAAATTAGGGAACCCTGCTACTCAAGTGAGTTAGCCAGTGACTAACAAACGCATTAATATAGACCAAATTTACCAGCTACTAATAAAAAGTAAATCATCACATGACAAGAATGCTCAAATTCCCAGTCAATAAAAGTGATCAATAGAGAGGTAAGTGAATGACCAGTGAGGACAATGGTTGCCAGGAGATACAATTATATTTTCATCGGTGGAGATTTCAGATAAGTTGATTTCATACTAAAACCTGAGCTGAAGGAAGCTTGTTGTCTAGAAGGACTACGAAAGCTTCGCAATTGAATCAACCATGTCAGAGAACACAACTGATTCGAAAAGTACTCTTGGACTTTTAATGGCATAAGAAGTTATTTTTAAGAAGTCTAAAAAATTTAATTCCTGTGGAAGACCTAAACTTTAGACACCAATAGACGCGAAAGTACCAATGAAAGTGACCAGAGAGGAAGTCAGTGAAACCACATTAATAACTCTATATTCATGAGGTAAAGTGTGGAATGAAGTGTGATTTTTTTTATTCCTTCACATTCCCAGTTGAACATAGGGCTTCAAGCTAGAGGCTTGAAGTTTCTGTTGCAGTGGCGATTATTTTCACAGGATGGGGTTCTTAGTCTCATGCCCAACCCTCCCTCTTTGGCAGTTCTATTACTGGCTTAGCGAAGTAAAGGAGTGAGTCGGCCTGGGATCGAAACCCGGACAATGTGCACGGTCGGCGAGCATCCCAACTGCTGTGCCATCAACGCACTGTGTGATGATGCTAAACAGTAACTGTGATAACTATTTACATAGAAATTAGACAAAGGAGTGGAGTTCTGATTTTGCTTGGAAACACGGACAGAATAAAGACAAAATACATGATAGAACAACAGAGTTAATTTGTGCATATAATACTGGAGAAGAGTTCAGGAGGGTGGGGGTGAATACTGAAGTTAAATTATGAAATACATGAAATTATTTATTTTAATAGATTTGGAAACTTAATAGTGAGTTCAACTCAATGAGTGAAAATCAAAATGAGCATTGAGTGGAATGTTACGCAACGGAACAAAAGACAAAAGCCACACGAACAAAACAATTCAATTATGATGACTAGGGCAGTGAGAATTGGTCACACTCTTTTTATGTATGCGTAGGTTGGGTGATTGTCTTTTGATGTGAATGGCTTTTCTGAACCGAAGCTTCAGTGAGTAAACATTCCCTCTCTCTCTCTGTCCAACTAACTATATTACATTTTAATACTCTCATCCTGTTCCACACACTTTATTTTGTGATAATATGCTAGTGAGTGCAATGCAATGCCTGAAATTTCTTCTAGGTTATTTAACTTACCAGGGTCAATCATTCTAAGTCCAGCTAAATTCTTAAGTTCCAGTAATCTACTTGATCCCGATCTACCAGTCAGACTTATGTAATTGACTTCACAGTCATTACATGATATTTGTTAAGTTATATTAGTTTTCTTAAGTGGATCTATTGGGTGTTTAAGCCGATAATGTTAATCTCAGAGAGAGTTGGTTGGTTGATTTGAATGTCCCCCTAATTCCAGTCTCATCGAGAATCCTACACAAGACATGTAACGTTCCTTTTTTATCCTCCGTGGTACTACAGCGGCTTTGAATTCTATATTACTTTCATCAAATATTATTCTCAATGCCGCTGGAATTAGAGGGACATTTAAATCAACGAACCGACTCTGTCAGAGGTAAAGATCCAACAGTTCCAATTAACAAAAATAATATATCTTACCAAAAACCATGTAATGACTGTGAGGTCAATCACATAAGTCAAACTATTAGTTCGGGGTAAATTAGACTATTGGAACTTAAAAATCTAGCTAGACATAGAACTGTAACAACAGAAGACGAGGGCCAGGCAACAGATCGTATAATAAGGAAATCAACACATATTTATAGCTTTTCATGTACATTATTATAGATTACTGTTAGCAGAAAAACACAGTCTTCTGACTGGTTGTTTTCTCACTTCAAGTTAATCTTTCATCTCTTTGTGGCTGCTTCTGGAATGTCAGATCATCTATATGCTAACTGTATCCGCCTACGCAAAGTCTGTTGTGGTTGGTTGTTGAATCAGTCTTTGTTCATATTTTTCCCACGACCAATATTGATGACGTAAACATTGACGTAAATTACAATCTACCAATTTGGCTAGCCAACAGCTCTCACCACAGAACGACAGTCCCTGGTAAGTTAAATAATCTAGAAGAAAGCTCAGCCATTGTATTGCACTCACTTAAACATTATCACAAAATAAATGGTGTGGAACAGGATGAGAGTATTAAAATGTAATATAGTTAGTTGGACACAGAGAGAGAGAGAGAGAGGGAGTGTTTACTCATTGAAGCCTTATTTATCGATTCAACACCGCACACGTACAATTGAAATGACGCAACACCGCCTATACCATAGATATGGAAAGTGGTATCAAACAACAAAGGGAAGTTGGACAGACAGAAAGAGAGAAGATATATATATATAAATATCAGACAAGTTGTGAATCCGTGTGACTGAAATTGATATGATTATGAGTGGCAGTAACTTGTGCTCGAAACCTTGTCATCCAGTTGTTAATACTGCATCTCTCTGTGATTGTTAAGATAAACTTATCTAATATGGAATAGTTTTCAATGATATCAGATGGTTGCGTCGGTGGCATAGTGGTTAGGACGCTCGCCGACCATCCACATGGTCCGGGGTTCGATCCCCGACCGACGCACTCCTTTACCTCGCTAAGCCAGAAATAATGCTGGTGAAGAGGACAGATTGCGCATGAAGCTAGCAACCCCATCCTGTAAAATAAATACTGCTACAGAAACTTCAAGCCCCTAGCTTGAAGCCCTGTGTTCCACTGGGGAACGTGAAGGAAAAGAAAAAGATGGTTGGAGGCAATTGGCAGGAAGCCTCGGACATAGGTTTCGCGCTAGTTGGATCGGGCCAGCAAGGCATATATACATTCTTGAAGGAACTCATGTCCCTTCTCAGATGGCGAGCCACCTAGCATGGTGGCCACGTCGCAGAATTGACTGATAGAATTCAGTCTGCAGTAAAGAAAAGGCTAGACACATAACACAAGTTAGTGTTCAGTCAAACTGTTGTTACTCTCCATCTCAGTGGAATTTCCCATAGCAAGCTGAATCATTTACTGCAGACTGTAGGAAATGTGGCTCAGAATCGATAACAGTTATGCATATTTATTCTTGTTTCGAAATCAATTTAATTTTAAAATCTCATTTCTATGCTTATGAGTTTAGGACTCTCGCCGACTATGCACGTGTTCCGGGTGTCCACCCCCTGCCAACGCACACCCGATATCAATGGTTGGCCTGCAAATTTGGGCTACCGATATCACATGCTGAAAATTCCATACTTGTATCAAAAATACTGTGTGGTATCTAGCTATAATCAAAAATATTAAAAAAATAAAAAGTTTTCCCCTATGCTTCTCATCCAATAGTTTTCTACAAACCTTTGACTATATCATGCTCAACATGATTCTTTCTTTCTACACTGACAGTGTCTGTTTGTTTGACTGTTGAGAAATCTGTTTTCAAATCAAGAAAAGTGTATGGAATCAGCTGTGGAATAATGAAAATATTATTGAAACCATTTATGAAGTTTATATTACTAATCATAAATTGTAAGGAATCCTAGACTTTTCACCAACAGGAATCGTATTTATCTTGTCGCCTTTACTTTCCGTCTAACCTATTGCAAAACACCTCATCAACTTTGATATTGCCTGCATAATATTCCAAGGGATTGAAATTATTTGTTTTCGAATGAGTTTACTTTCTGACTGTTCACATCAATTTAAGTTCATTTGCAGTTCTGTTTATTTCTTGGAATTTCTTTCAAGCACAATATTCAAATGCCATACTAGAATTATAAAATTGTCTGAAATATCTATATTCAGTATCCTTACTGAATATTTTCTTATTTAAAGTGTTAAAAGATGTCTTTTTCACTTCTTTTGCATTCTGAGTGGAACCTAGAGCTTCAATACTAGAAGTTTCAATAGTAGTAATGGATGTTTTTCCTAGCTGGTATTGCCAGCCTCACACGCAACCTTCCTTTTTTTCCAGTTTTAATATTAGCCAGTCAGCTGAATAAGGTTTCGAAATGCATCGACCAGCGTTGAAACTGGACGTCACCGGTATGGCTGGAGAGCGTTTTACCATTAGAACACGCAAGTATGGGTAAAGAATATGCCAGAAAAAAATATTTCAATAAAGACACTGATTTAGTCAGAGGCTTTATTTACAAGTTGGATGTAAAGATACTTACTCACCGATGAATTTGGAGCTATATAGCTAAACCGATAGATGTAGATTACATTGGATCTAGGATTAATGGATAGACGTTCAGAGCATCACACTTCACATCTAAGATTACAAAAAGCATGAAGAAAGGAAAATGAATGTCATAGAATCAAAGGTTGTAGAAGTTTCTACCAGATAAGAATAATATACGATGAGGAAAAAATGCGTCTATACACCATGCATGATTTTGAACTATTCTACCCAGTGTTTCTAATAGCTATTATTTAATTCAATACAGTAACGAGAGGAGATTAGAAGAGATAATAATTTCCAACTTGATATGAAAGTCTAAATGTGTGAATATGAATCATAATTGGCACAAAAATAAAATTAAACATGATTAGAAAATGCTTCTCTAATGAAGACTTTAACGAAGATAGAAGTGGACGGGATGTGCACAGAAACAAAGTGAAACTAAAGATGAGAAAATGAAGAAACGAACAAACGAAAACTAAGGAGTTAAACTGAACTAGATCCATGCTAAATGTAGAGACTGGACTAGTTTCTTTTAAAGACAAAGCTTTGGCCCTTCGATGTGTATAGTGGGAGGTTGTGTAGTTGAGAGAAGTCGGAAACACACTGCCTTTGGTAGATTTTTGTCCATTTTGTAAGTGACTCTGAATGATAGATAAGTCAGTTGAGATGTTGTGACAGGTGTTCACTTATAACTATTCTGACTGAGTCACTAACTCGTCTTCGCGACAATGCTGTGTGTGTGTGTAATATACTCTAAAAGGTTCGTAAAGGGCGCCCATGTAACGATCTGTCTACCTCTAGTCGCCTACTGCTTCCAAACAACTTTTAAAAAGACAAATTTTCGCGTATGACTACTCCAATGTGTATATTATCAATTCACCTGCTCCAGTGGAGCAACCTACGAACGTAGTTATCTTATCACATTTCACTTTATTTCTTTAAAAATAGACTTAGTCTCAACCGAAACTTTTCTGTTCTCACTTCGTTTTTGGCCTTATTTATTGAAAAACTAAGCGATTAAACGTCTCATTTACTGAACAAAAAGACTGAATGGAGAAATACTTCATTTTTGATCAGGTCGTCGTCCATAACAATTTTAATACAATACAAGAATTAGTCACTCATCGATATGCTAAGGGGAGGGGGTGGTTATCAATTAACCAAGAAAACTAATACAACAAGGAGAGGGTAGAAATATTTATACAAATTAAACAGACGCTCACGTAATGCATAATTTTGGGGAAAATAAGAGGCGTGAATGAGTGTTCATAATGATTATACATGTAAAAAGCAAAACAAATAAGGATGAAGCAGACAGAATAATACGATTGTTAAAACAATTACAAAAATTTCATCATCATCATTGAACAAAGCTTGGAATGGCAGTCACATCTCTATCTCAACTTCATTGACTTTGAAAAGGCCTTCGACGGCGTCGATCGAGAGGTGTTTTGGCAACTACTTCGCTGCTATGGGGTGCCACCGACAATCAGACATCTCATCCAACAGTTGTACGACAATGCTGCATACCAAGCAATCCACAACGGGAAACTTACGGAATCTTTTGAAGTGAGGACAGGAGTAAGACAATGATTTTCCTAACTGAAGTAGACTGGATAATGCGACAAACAGTGGGCGATGAGGAAACAGGCATAAAATGGACTCACATAAAAACTTCAAGGATCTGGACTTCACCGATGATATATGTCTGATTTCCCACAAACTGGAAGATATGCAAGCGAAAAGCAACAAGTTGGCGATCGAAGAAGCATAAAAGATAGGACTTCAGGTGAACATAGAGAAAGTAGAGGTGATGAAGATTCCTGGGCATAACCACCAACAGCAACAACAACAGACAACAATCAGCATAAATGGAAGGAACTTGAAAGAAACAACCTCCTTCACCTACCTACCCATCTGGGAAGCATTCTTTCAACTACAGGCTAACGGAACTGACGAGGATATGGAAGCAAGACAAGCTTTCACTACTCTCAAGTCTGTGTGGAGGTCAACAGCACTCAGCATCAAAAATAAGATCCGGATTTTCAACTCCAATGTGAAGTCAGTGCTACTTTAAGGATCAGAGGCTTGGCGCGTCATAAAGAACACATCAAACAAACTACAGTGGCGACACTGCAAACATGACTGATAGAATTCAATCTGCACCGAAGATAGGACTAGACACATTACTCCAGTTACTGACTAGTGTTCAATCAAAACTAAAGACCTTCATTAACAGTTGTCTTCGCTCAATACTCAAGATCAGATGGCCAGCCAGGAAAGATCAGCAACAAAGATCTCTGGGAGAGAACCAACCAGGAACCAACTGTGAAACAAATAGGCAAAGGAAGAAATGGAGATGGATTGGCCATACTCTGAGAAAACCATCAAGTGACATCACTAGACAAGCCCTTGAGTGGAACCCGGACGAAAGGGAAGCGGCGAGTTGGTCGTCAGTGCACGGGTGACTCGGAGGAGGTCATGTGAAGAGGAGATGAAAGCGTGTGCACAGACTTGGAGCCAGGTGAAGACTCTAGCAGAGAACCGAACGCAATGGAGACGCACGGCTGAAGCCCTATGTTCCTGTAGGAATTAAAGGAAACAATAATAATGATACACTCATATAATGATGACAAGGAGAAGAAAAAGTGGCTGAACGAATTCTTTCTCGAACACATAGATTTTTATCTTCTTCAGGAGGATTCGGATAACTTCCGCTATACGCGGAATACGAACCCGTCATACATAAGTGGAGAAAACGTAAACTTCTAGAGTGACTGAATTTAGCTCTACAGATAACTTTACAGGATAGATTCTTTTGGGACAGAATGATCTCAATCAAAAAACTGCTCGCAGATAGAAGACGTAGTCATCAACCAAACTGAGTAGTGTTTAGTTATGCGTTTCTCGAAAATACGCTTATAACGTTCAATGTAATCGCCTACATCGCAGCATATATATGAGTAAACGGGAATCTATTTAGTAAGTTGTTATTTCTTCTCCAGAAATTTTTTTCCCTCGATTTTACTGTACAGGAGATAAACCGTAAAAGTGGATGTAGTAACGACTTCATATCACATGACGCCTTATCAATCAACTTTCTTTTCTGTCTCTTCTCTTCTTGTCATCTGGACGTTTTTCTTGATGAAAATATTGATTATTTTATAGGTGTCTATTGACATCCTATTAAAATTTATGTCATACTGTTTACATTTACATTACAACAACTTAAACCATGACATAACATTTAAGTCAACAACTACTCTACACACTGTTACCTAGATTGAAACTGGTGTCATGTTTCTTAATTCAGACAGATGAGTTTAGAGATTATAAAATCATCCCAGTCAATGCAAAGTGTAGAAGACATTCAGAAAGCAAAAGCATTGAGCGAAGAAATATTTACTTTTCAATTAGATCCTCATCTCTGGCTGTACTGTAATATATATATATATATATATATATATATATATATATAAATATATATTCTGGCCATCTGATCTTGAGTATTGAGCGAAGACAGCTGTTAATGAAGGTCTGTAGTTTGTTTGAGATGCTCTTTATGACGCCCTGGTCAAGCCTCTGATCGGCATAGTAGCACTGACTTCACATTGGAGTTGAAAATCCGGATCTTATTTTTGATGCTGAGTGCTGACTGTTGACCTCCACACAGACTTGAGAGTAGTGAAAGCTTGTCTCGCTTTTCCGATTCTTGCTTTGATATCCTCGTCAGTTCCGTTGGCCTGTAGTTGAGACGATGTTTCCCAGGTAGGTAAAAGAGGTTGTTTCTTTCAGGTTCCTCCCATTTATGCTGATCGTTGTCTGTTGTTGTTGTTCTTGTCCAGGAATCTTCATCACCTCTGTCTTCTCTATGTTCACCTGAAGTCCTATCTTCTCTGGATACTTCTTCTGCCAACTTGTTGCTTTTCGCTTGCATATCTTCCAGTTTGTGGGAAATCAGACATATATCATCGGCGAAGTCCAGATCCTCCAAGTTTTTTGTGTGAGTCCATTTTATGCCTGTTTCCTCATTGCTCGCCGCTGTTTGTCGCATTATCCAGTCTACTGCAATCAGGAAAATCATTGGCGATAGTAGGCAGCTAGCTTGTCTTACTCCTGTCCTGACTTCGAAGGATTCCGTAAGTTTCCCATTGTGGATTACTTGGCATGCAGCATTGTCGTACAGCTGTTGGATGAGATGTATAATTGTCGAAGAAAATTAATACACACAATTCAAAGGCCATCGTTACATGAATGTGTAAACGGGACTACTTCGCTCCCCATCCCCCTAAACCCCTAAAAATTATCATTGTTCAAATCATTTTATTTTTCTTTAACAATCGGTTACGTAATCAACTTGAGAACACGCTTATTCCTTAATTACTGTTCATTTTTCCAAAATTATGCATTTGTGCAATCCACGCGTTGTAAACATTTCTACCTTTTAATTGCGTGTTATAATTTCTTCTTCAATTATCACCCACGTTTGACATGTGGATACTGGTTCTCCGACTGATGTCAGCTCATGATGAAATCCCCCATGCAATCAAACAAAAATCCCTACAAAACCAATACTTGATAATTAATCTGATGCTCACTAGCGACTGGCCCTATTCAGGCAGTTAACCTGGGGTTCTAGTGGGAAGCCTTGACCAGTACGGTACAACAGGTTGAAGATAAGGCTGTAACTCATCGAAGAAGACATTGCGAAATGGTCGCGCTATGTCGTGAATTGGCAGAAGTTAGAATTCAAGGACCATTGGATCGGGTTCCAGTGGCTCAATGGTCTACGAGTTCGCCTTGTAATCAGAAGGTCTTGGACTCGAAACCCTGTGGTGTGGGTGCGTACTGCTGAAGAGTCCAAAACTGGGCTGTCGAAACAGCTGCGCACTACTCCCTGGTGATTTCGCCAATGGTTCTCTAACAGATGTTAGCTTATGACAAAACCCTGCAACCAATCAATTCCCTGCAAATCAGCATTCGAGTAACAAAAGAGATGAGTTGTCGTAATCATGGTTTCCCAAATAATTCAGTACACACAAGAAGTTGAATAAGGTTGTTGTAGTTGCGCAATCACATAAATAAACTAGCAATGAATGAGTTGTAGTCAAGATACATATAGAAACAAAGAAAATGTGTGATATTGCGCCAGACTTCAGAATAAATACAAGAGTTATAAAGAGTCAAGTTTGTAGAGAAAACAACAAGGTCGTTACAATGGTAGTAGAAGTGATTGAATAATTCTTTATTGTACGTAGAGCGCCACTTTGTCTATCTGAATGCCTAAAGCTTCGACAATTAAGAGCAGACGGAAGCGCATATATATATATATATATATTGCAAATGCATTATGATACCTTGCGAACATCTTAATTTTGCATTTCTCCGCTCTCCGATGAGGTCTTTTATCCTTCTGTGTTTCTTTGATTTTCTGATTTTCTTATATGATTCTCCTTCCACTATACTTTTCATGTAAGAATAGAAATTGGATACTGTGGTAGAGTATAATTCCATTATGGATAAAATTTATTTTGATAAAGGCGCACAGTGTTATACAGTAATATTTACTGATGACAACGTTTCGACCATAATTTATTACTGCTCATAGTCATATCAAGGTAATACTCACACAACTTTCTGACTAAATTTATCTACATAATTAAAAAAAATTGATCAGACTTTTAAATAAAAATCAATAAAAGTTCAATAGATATGCTTGAAACAGAAAATAAGATAAACTACATTCAGAAACAATAGTGTTATCACAATAAACAAATATAATACGATAGAGGGAATTCAGACTTTATAACAGTGTAACTTTATCAAAATAAATTAAATCAATATTGGAATCATTTTCATGTTTTGGTTTGTTTTTTCTTCCCGCCTGATGTATTCCAAATGTTAGATGACGTCATTTGGACTTTCACACTGTCAATATCCCAAAATCTGTTGTGTTAATCCATTCCTGTCTACCTGTGATTTCAATTAAAAATGCAACAATTTTAACCAATAAAAAGTTTATGTGGGTATGTACAATGATGAAAGCTGCAGGCGAACATAAAAATTCATTCAAGCAGCAAAAATTTGGAACGGATAGGAAAATGAAGCTTGTAAATAAGATTAACTGACCTATTAAATAAAAAACAGGGAGAAATGTATGCTAAGAGTTTCGTTCCACTAATTGACTGTATAATATATGATCAGTTCATCTGGTGATTTTCTATATCCAGGATTCTGTGTGATCAATCAAGCTGAAGTTTGCGCAATATATATGTGTATATATATGCATAAGGTGACAAGGTCAAGTTACATTGACAATAAGGAAGCATCAACTAACGTATACGTTAACACTGCATTATGGATGAAATTTCACTTTGATAAAATCACACAGTGTTATTATACAGTAATATTTACTGATCACCACGTTTCCAGAACAACTTATTACTGCCCATATTCATATCAAGGCACTCACATATCTTTCTTGCTTTAGAAGCAGTAAGATTCTCAGATCATAAGAATTTAGCTAAGGTTAGAATGATTGATTCCACGAAGATGAGTAATTCAGAAGAAAAAAAACTCAGCAATCGCACTGCATGCAATAATTAACACACAACCACACAACAGGGTGGGTGGGACAGAGTCAAAATTCTAGAAAGTATTATAGGTAGATGGGTGAAGAGAGAGATTGATTACTGAATCCTGCCTGGATCATCGAGTCCACACTCAACACATGCAGCAGAGGTGACTTAACGCAAATACCATAGATATGGAAGATATTATTACGTTTTACTAGTTGATCACGGACTGATATCAGTTAGAGAACCATTGAAAACCAGGGAGTACTGGACAGCTGCTGTTTCATCCTAGTTTGGGAATCATCGGCAGTACGCACCCACTGGGATTCGAACCAGTGAGGTTCAATTAGATGTCATGTGTGTGGATGGATGTCCCACCAACGACAATGGTTGGGGTCGCGCTAAATCACGAATTGGTAGAAGTTAGAATTCATGAGCCATTGAATCGGGTCCCAGTGGCTGAATGGTATACGAGCTTGCCTTGTAACCGGAAGGTCCTGGGTTCGAATCCCAGTGGGTGCGTACTGCCGATGATTCCCAAACTAGGATGAAACAGCAGCTGTCCAGTACTCCCTGGTTTTCAATGGTTCTCTAAGTGATATCAGTCCGTGATCAACTCGTAAAACATAACTAATCCTTACAAACCAAACTATAGAATATATTATTACCACCAGTCAAATCAGTGGATAATAAATAATGTTAAAATGTATTCAATTCACATACCTTATAACATTCTAGCAAGTGACTTATTTTTTACTGTAAAACATCTTATTTCCCATCTTACTGTATTTTATTGATAACACTAAGATTATTTCCGAATGTACTTTATCTTATATTGATTTTATTCAAATGTCTAATCAATTTTTACTCCTGTATATAAATGAAGCAAAAAACGTTGTGCGAGTGCCTTGATATGATTATGAACAGCAATAAATTATGCTCGAAATGTCATCAGTTAATATTACTGTATAACACTGTATAATGTATCTAAATAAAATTTTATCCATAATGGAGTTATACTCTACCACAATGCCGAATTTTTATCCTTACTTCAATAATGAGGTAACACTGTTTTTTCATTTTGTTTTTCAAAGGAGACTAAATGACTCAGAGGGACTATTCGTGGATAACCAGCAGGTTGGCAAAAGAAGCAGAGAAGAGAGAGGTGATAGACCACTACCACGAATAAGAAGCACCAATCACCATCAACGGGATACATCTAAAGCGAGTCATCACTTCTACCTATCTAGGGCAGCACTGTTGCAATTACAGGCGCAATACGGATGAAGGCGGTAAAAGCCAGTCAGGATAGGAAAGGCAAGACAAACCTACATTAATCTAAGAATGAGTATGGAAACCTACTGCATTCAGCATAAAGAAGAAAATTTGTATTTTCAGCACTATTGTCAAGTCACTCAACAGTGCTTCTTTATGGTTGGCAGAATTGACATGTCATGAAAAGCATTTCGAACAGGCTTCAGACATTTATCAACGCCTGCCTTCGTTCCATACTGAAGAGATCAGATGTCCAGAAAGGATTAGTAATAAGGAATTTTGGCGAAAAATCAGCAGAAACCTACCGGCTAACACATATGCACAAGGACATGGTGATTGATTAGGTGTATGTATAAGGAGATCATTAAGTGATATTACGCACTACATCGTCGATTGGAACCTAGATGAGAGAAGATGAATTCGGCGTCGGAAAATGACGCGGAGTAGATCATGTGTGCAGGAGATGAGAACTTACCAGAATCGTGGAGCCAGTGAAAATGGATTGAAGAGACCAGTAATGTGGAGATGTGTGGCTGAAGCACTGTGTCCCACTTGAAAACCAAGAGAATAATAATACTAATCCATCGATATATCTGTTACATTTTATTAAATAATTCGAAGTATAGTAACCTGATGAGAGTATACCAGGTCTTGCAAAACATCCAATGTATCCAACTGTATTTGTGTATAAATCAATAAGTCGAAAACCAAAACTGGAGGTAAGCACATCAGTATTCAGGTATTAGTTTGTAGAGATGTGATTGATTTCAAGTTTGATGAAGGATTGATATTGCCAAGACAACCACTGAAAGCCAGGATGAACTGAAAAGGTGTTTCATCCAGACATGCCAAACTTCAACAGTACCTACGCATAACCACACCACTCACCAGTGATCGAACTCGCCACCTTCAAGTTACAATGACAGTTCGCTGACCATTTAGACACTCGGATGGAGTCCAATGGTCAGTCAATTCAAACTTCTGCCAATTCGCGATTTTTATCGCCACTTCCAGCCAATGTCATCGGCAAGTATATTTCCTCACACCCAGCTGGTTGAAATTCACTGGTCACGACTTCTCACTAGAACTTTACGCCACTTCTTTCTGTAGTCAGTCACTAGTGAGCACTAGGCGAATTTACAAGTGTTCAGTTAATTTCTACATTAATCACCAACTGAGAACTAATGAAAACCAGGGAGCACTAGGGAGGTGTTTCGTCCTTGTTCAGGACTCTTCAACCTTAAATGTTTCATCGTTACTTAATCTTCAATGTAACTCAGTTTGATATTTAGCTGTAATGATAGGTAGAATTTTGAGTCAGTTGCATTCTCTGAGCTGGTTGATTCAATTGCGAAGCTTTCATCGTCCTTCTAGACAACAGGCTTCCTTCAACGCAGGTTTTAGGATGGAATAAAGTCATTTGAAATCTCCACGAATGAAGATATAATTGTATCTCCTGGCAACCATTGTCCTCACTGGTCGTTCACTTACATACCCCTCTATTGATCATTTTTATTGACTGGGAATTTGAGCATTCTTGTCATGTGACGATTTACTTTTTATTAGTAGCTGGTAAATTTGGATTATAATAATGTTTGTTAGTCGTTGGCTAACTCACTTGAGTAGCAGGCTTATTAACATATTTGAAGACAATAAATTCATAAGAGAAGAAGAATTAGACAGCAAAATCCCACTCTTAGATGTCTTAATCAAGAGAACTAAGACAGAAAATTTAAAAAAAAACAAGTATATAGACAATCAATGCACACAGATCAAATACTCAATTACGAAGGTAATAACTCGATTAAACACAAAAGAAATTGTGTGCAGACATTGTTTAAAAAAGTTCAAACACATTGTAGCACTCCAGTGTTGAAGACAAAAGGAGGGAAAACACTTTCTAAGCGTCTTCAAAGAGAATGGATATCCTCACAATTTCATCAAAAAGTGTTTAAACTCGAGTCATAACACCAACAACAAGAAACCATCATCAAAGACTATACGAAAATTCATCCTACCATTACATAAAAAATATCTCTGAAATAACAGTTAAAATATTAAAATCGTCTGAAATAGAGATAACACACAAGCCAGCCAAACAGCACAATCATCAATTCAATCGATATTGTGCACACCAAAACAGACAACAGGAAAAGAAGACGAATCTTTGTTCATCGAATCTACACCCAACACATGCAATAGGAATGAATCATCACTCATACCTGAAATATGAAAAATAATACTACCAATCAAATCAAGTGAAAAACAATGGAACTATATAAATGAATTTAGGAAGTCGTGTGATTAACTTGATATGATTATGAGCAATAAATTGTGCTCGAAACGTCATCAGTAAATATTACTGTATAACACTGTGAGACTCTATCAAAATAAAATTTACCCATAATGGAATTACACTCTACCACAGTGCCCAAGTTTTATTCTTATATCAAAAGAAGACGAAATTAATACCACTGACAAAATAAATTACATGCATGAACTGCAATAAACATTACATCGGTCGAAGTAGGCGTGCCCCCCTCTTCGAATCCGAATCTAAGAACACAAATCAGCTGTAAAAAGACATTATATATATTCTTTCATGTCAATGCATGTAGATAATTGCGGACGCCGATTTCTTTGGGATAATGTAGAAATTTTCAACAGGCCTAGGAAGCACCGAAAATGCAGTCAGCGAATTTGTGGAACCCTGCTACTCAAGTGAGTTAGCCAGTGACTAACAAACGCATTATTATAGTCCAAATTTACCAGCTGCTAACAAAAAGTAAATCATCACATGACAGGAATGCTCGAATTCCCGGTCAATAAAAATGATCAATAGAGAGGTAAGTGAATAACCAGTGAGGACAATGGTTGCCAGGAGATAAGTTGATTTCATACTAAAACCTGCGTTGAAGGAAGCCTGTTGTTTAGAAAGACTACGAAAACTTCTCAATTGAATCAATCAGCTCAGAGAACACAATTAATTCAAGATCTTCCAACTGAGCTACAAATCTTCTCTATCATTTCAAAATAGTTATAATTAGCTAAAATTAAACAGTTTAGGATGACAATCAGAACTCAACAAAAAGCCTAGCAACAATTAAAGCGTGATCAGGACCCGGGCAGGTGATCCAAGAAGAAGAATGTGCCGGCTGAAAATCTATGCAGAACTGTAGAAGAAAAACCGCGTTATCTGAGTTTTCATCACCTAGTCCTACACTAATTTTCTTATACTGTAATGAACAATAAACACTGTTCAAAATATTCATTCAGTGAATATTGTTGTCTTACAAAAAGACACATCTAATAGCATGACATTACATTGTCATCGGTGGTTCAGCGGTAGAATGCTCGCGAACCACCGGGATTCGCCCCTGGGCCGACGCATTCCTAAATTCTCGATTAAGCGGTAGTAAGCCGAGCAAAGGTTGGGAATAATGCAAGCAACCTCTACCCTGTAAAAAAAAAGGAATAAACACCACTCCTAATGAGACTCTAAGCCTGTAGCTTGAAGCCCTATGTTCCACTCAAAAGGATAAAATAAAAAAGCAGTGCTGTCACACTATCCAAGTTATGTTGTTCTATGCTGAGCATCTAAATGACCGACTCACTTATCAGCGTGAAACACATTGCAGAAAAATGCATCAGTCCAAATTGCCATATGTGAATGTAGGGGAAAAAACGTGGTGAAACTGCACAGGGGGGATATGTAAGGCAAATATAGTAATCATTTGAAAATTATTCAGCATTTTCAGTATCTTGGTGTTAACAAGGCGTGAATACATCCACATCTTTGAGCATCATATCACTAATAACCTCTAGCCATTGTTTCTTAGCATCCCGAAGATCCCAGTCATGTATTCTGCAGTTTCTTGCGGTTCAAACCAACAGTCTCATGCTCTGACTGGATAAAACTTTACTTACATCGGAGCGTAGGTAACGATGTCTGTAAAAGATATCGCTTGCCAACAGCTCACCATCACTGAATTTTTCGAACAAATATTAGAGACACGATCGTGAGTGTATACGCATTTAAACAGAATAACTCAAGCTTAAGGGCTTCGTGTTACACGGACAGCAGTAAAATTCAGACTGCAGAATCCTAGGATAAACAGGCCGGTAATGCTAGAGACGACTCATGGATTCATTTGAAGCACTCTATAATGACTTTAGCGAGACCTATATGTCACCCCATCTGCACAGGAATGTGGTACTGTAGGTGGCAAGGACTTAGTAGTGTCCTGATAACTCTGTTAAACATTACACTAGACAAGGAATACAGGTAAACTTTCCATAATCTCCCTAATTCATACAAGATGTGATATATTACACAGCCAACCAAACAGAAGCAGATAATGGCCAAAAAGGATTACTGCTGGCATCCACTACTTCAAATGTCATTCACACTTTGAGATGAGCAATGTGCACTTTTCTAATTGGGCAGTGAACAAGATAAGCTGGTCATCTTTGTTCCTAAAGTCCTGCAAAAGTAATGCTATAATGGCAATTCAAGAAAGCTGGATACCTAGATTCTTAAGAAACATATTATTTCTCCCGTAATTGCAAGTTTTTTTCCACGTAAATACGTCATGCAGTTTTTGTCCATTTTTATGTACTTATGAATTTACTGCAATATATATCCTCATCGAGTTCATTTCAGGTTACTGTCCTCAACTCATAAAACAATCCACATCAACTGCAGTAAATGGATATCCGAATATTTAACAAGTTCCAATTCAAATTTTTACAGCAAACTAGAAAGTGAAACCAAACACTTTGAAAACGAGCACAACTTGTGAACTGCATAGAAATTAGGGGATTCAACAGACAGGCATAAGCTTTTATTTTGCTTTGGTACGACCCTCTCCCTTGTATCTTTTTAACTTTAAAACCCATTACGTCAGTCATTGTATATTCTCAGAAAATTGATCACAAAGCTGTTTCAGTTAGGTAATGACTGAAAACGACAGTATACCTTTCGGACGGTTGTTTCATCTTGTTTGAGACTCTCCAGCAGTACCCACGCATAACCACACCACTCACCACCCTCAGGTTATACGGACAGTCCGTTGGCCATGTGGACACTCCGACGGAATCCAATGGCCCATCAATTCCAACTTCTGCCCATTTGTGATTTTCATCGCCACTGTCATCGACGAGTATTTGTACTCACACCCAGTTTGTTGGACTCCACTGGTCACGAAATCTCCACTAGAACTACAGGTGACTCCATTCGGTAATCTTTATTGAAGTCAGTCAAACTCTTGCAAGCCATCACTCGAAAATTAATCTAGTGTTGGTTATTCTCCCTAGTGGTTAAGCAAATATTTAAACATCGATCATAGCACTTAAAACTAGGCGACAGTTCGTATTTCATTATGCTGTAAACTCCTTAATGTTGACTTTATTTCACTTCTTCCTATAATAAGCTATTGCTAATTACAAGATTGGTATTTATTGACACTAATTATAAATACAGCGTCATACAGAGACATAAAATGCTTTCACTGAAAATAGGCTGTTTCTATTTTCACGGAACTTAATTGTCTTCATGAGTTTAAAACACAACCTTAAGTTATTTCTGCATTTGACTCCAAGGTACTAAGGGGGCAAAAATACTCAAACTAATTCAAAAGCTGAACGACGCGTCGGTGGTCCAATGCTCACAATCCACACATGTGTGGTTCGAGTTCGACTCCCGGCAGACGCACTGTTTAACATCACCTTTAGTCGAATAATAAAAAGGGATGGTTAGGTGTGAGGCTAGTAACCCTATCTTGTTACTGAAACAAAGCACGATTGCTTCTTAGATTTCAAGACCTGAAGCCCTATGCTGCACTTAGAAGACAGATGAATAAAAAAAAGTAGAAGTTGAACAGCATAGTATTAAAATATCTGAAAGATGAGTCTTTCTTAAGGTTGTGATTATATTCTCAGTTACAGAGATTCTGTATGTCAACAACGTGAATAAGTCAAATACACTACCTCCTCCCCTCACCACCCACCGCATTTATGAGACAATAAATAAAGAAAAAATCTTTTCACAATATTCATTGAAGAAAACAAATCCATCTGAAGGCTGGTTTTAAACACTTCAGGGGTATCATATGATCATTGATCCATTATTGGAAGAAAATAAAAGTACGACATGCACATACACATACACGCTTCCGCAGACACACACACACATACATCACGAAAAAAGAATTGGTTTTAACACATTTGAACAGAGGTGTTTCCGACAAGACCAGTGATCTTTCCTCCTTCTCTCTGTTTATGTGTGGAGACTGGGGCATTAATTAATTTTGGAAAAAAAAATAGAGGTATGCTTCAGCGCAATGAGGGCGAAAGATAAAGAAATAGAAGTCAAGAAACACAGAATGAAACGTACGCACACACACACACACACAGAGATGCTCCCTCATATGGAATGAAATTATCTGAGTACACACCAGTGAGTTAATGTGTCATCATTTTCTCGCTAGCATATATAATACTAATGCTTTACACGTGTTCTAAAGAAAGTAACAAGAAATTATACCATCACAACTTTGAAATTCGTACTGATGAAATTTCTCTGAAGAATAAATAAATTTGGCACATCTATATATGTGTGTGTGTGTGTGCGTGTATTGAGAAAGAATACAGAATACTGAAAAAAGTACAACTAACTAAAGTAAATTTTATAATCTGTTTGACACTTAATACATGTGTATGATGCAGAAATGTGTAAACGAAACCAGTAAGAAAAGAAATGTCTAAAGAGTAGAGAGAGATTGGAAGAACTTCCACTCTGTTACTTCATTCAACTGTTTATTTGATCATTAAGCATTCAGCATAACACTTTTGGTAATACATATCACCAACAGATCATTTACAGAACAAACCGACCCAAAAATAAACCAATGAGTAGGGCTAAAATTAAGTATAATATTGGTGGGATATTGCTTAGGGCTCCGGTATTGATCGCATGATGACGACCACTGCCACCGGATTCTGCAGGCATACGGCATGTAGCTGAGACAGCTGTACGTCGTAAATGAAGATCCGACTCCTGAAAATGAATGGAATTACAAACACAGCATAGAGTGAGGAAAAATTATACATGAAGCTTTAGTAAAAAAGAACAATATTTATCGCTGACTCCTTACGTCGTTGTATTGAAAAGTTGTCAAGGTAATTTAAACTAAAGAAAAAAACAACTACAAATACACTTTTTGCAAGAGGTTAGTTACGCATGTAACACATGGATCCAGTCTTACCACACTTTGTAAAGATATCTTTAAAGCAACTTCAGGAAAGGGAAGAAAATGTCAGTTATGAAAGGGGAAATTCAGACTTTACGAAAACGGTCATATCAGAGCACATTCGTAGGCATTAAAATACGTCAGCTATTTAGCTTTGTGTGAACGGGTATTATGAATAGTCATGACGTTACACAATTCTATAAACAGTTACTCATTTAAAAGTATCCTATAACAGCCAGAAAAACAGATGGTAACTGGAAGTCTACATAATGCAAAAATGTGTGAAACTAATAACTGTACTTTATCCTAATGAAATGATGGGAATTGCCAGGTTGAAATGTGCCTGTTAAGATTACGTGACTAAGGCTTTGTTACAGTCATGAACGAATGTTTAACTGACGCCCAGAATTCTCCAGATGTTTGGAACTGATAGCTGTACTGTTGGTTACTTGAATCGTTTGGACTGGAGAATCAATACACCCGCTACTATCTTCACCTTTTTGCTTATTTCCCCTGAGCGTTACTAAATTACCCTTTTTTCTCTCTTCTGTAGTACCATTCCACATCTCTTCGCCATTTTCTACAATTATATTTTGAATTGTGGCAAGTCAGTACGACAGACCAGTGCAGAACCTTACACAATAAAATTAGTCGGACTTGCTGTATATGAAAAAAAGGAATAATAGTACAATGAACAAATGTGTGTCAGTAAAGGGGATAAATAAATAAATACTAGTGAGTGTTTGGAATTTCGGAAGTTGTAAAGAGTGAATACACCACTATTCCAGATGACGTAGTTAACAACTATTCAACCAGTGGGAATCCTGCCAGGCACTCTGCGCTTTCTTGCATGGGTTAGCCAATACGTAATATATCCCCGTTTGAAATTATGTTGTAAAACGGTTGAGTATACTAAGCACTAAATAACTGAGTTCTTTTCAGGTAACCTGTCGAAGGAATAACAGGAGACACATCACATCGTTTATGAGATACAGACTACCAACGAGACGTCTTAATGTTCTTCATAAAATTTGCGTACCGTGCAACAATCCCATCTGTGACATAGCTGTCTAGTTATCCATCAAGGAAGAACGAGTCAGTAAATTCCTGGTCGAGCTGTCCCTTACACAGTAGATCATCACTATGAAGACGCAGACCTGCTACATTATAGCCACCAAGAGATGTGCCACACAGAATCATGCGGCTTATGCAGGGACTGGGATACCACCCGGACGCTGAGACCGAAGCAAGTGGTTATCGTAAGAGGCCAACCCCACTCTTTGACTTGAAGTCTGATTCACAAGGCAGTGGAGCAGTGTCAGCAGCTATGTTCCCATGGTTATCGGTGACATAAACAAGTTCATACGCTATTCGATCCTTTCGGATTCTGGAGCCGACGTACGCTAACTTCTCTACACATATACCTGCATGTTCACCAGTAAACGCCAGACATCTGCATTTACCCCACCGCCACCTCGTGAAGGCAGCAAATAGTACTTACTTGACAGAGGCTGTGAAGACGTGGTTATGTGAGATTTAGAGAGGAAGACCAAAGTCCACCCACCAGGGACCGTACCAGATCATTTAAGGGGCAAAATATTACTTTAAATCTCGAAACACGCTGCGACTGTATCAAGCAATGCCATTATGATTTATACAGGCTCGGCGACTAAATTCTTACAAAACATCCGCAACAGTCTAAATATTTGTCCTTTGAAACCAATTCACTTATACTCTGAAATGCTTTAGCTTGATACTTGGAAACTAAGCCTCTTAGAGCAAAGAAACTGAATCATGGTCCTGTAGGGAATAAAACGACTTTGTCTCTCAAAACACTTGGTTTGGATGAAGTTAGACTGCGCTCTACTAGATTCAAACCATGCTTATTATTCAGTTATATTTGGTGGTTGTTTTGCATTAGAGATTTGCGAAAGCAACTGCGGATAACACGGGACTTGTCATAAAATTGAATTAGTTTCAGTATCCACAATGTCTGTCTGTCTGTTTTATACACAGAACTTTGCACCGACGTGCAGCAGTTCAAGTCGCCACACTACATGTAGCATACAAAGCAAGAGAAGAAAGTAGAAATGCATAATAGAGACAGTAAACAGGGATATCAGACAAAGGAATAGTAATAACGAAGAACAATATAGTCTCATTGGAAATTATAAGTCACAAGGAGTGGATGCATCTGCGCCACTGCGAACGATTTTGAGCCATATCACTGATTGTCGCGAGCCATTCGTTTTTACCGTCCCGAGGACCCCAACCAGGAAGTCTACACCTTCCTACGTGGCTTAAACTAATTGTTGTGGATTTCATTGCCTGGTGCCATGTTTTGGTTTGACCACCATGTGCTAGCTCTTTTCCAGCCTGACCCTATGTCAACTAACATTGCCCGTCGAAGAAGGCGATGACCAGGAATACGTGACACATGTCCTTACCATCTCAGTCAATGTAACTTCACAGCCTCGTCAATTGATTTCCCCTCCTTACCTAGTACTCGACGCCTAACCTCAATATTGCTCACCTTATTATGCCACTTCACACGGGAGATAGAACGCAGGCACCTATGATAAAAGACAGATAGTCTTTTCATGTCTTCCACTCTCAATGGCCAGGTCTCACAGCTTTAAAGGAGGACGGATCGGACTGCTGAGCAGTACACCCGCCCTTTGGTCGATAGGCGGATACCACGTCTACGCCAGAGACGGCGTAAACTGGCATATGCGAAACTAGCCCTCTGTATCCGTACTGAGATTTCGTCAGAGATCAACCAGTTGGGGATGATGCAACTTTCCAAATAAGTGAGTGAAGTGGTCAACGTGATCTACCAATTCACTCCCTATTTCTAAACTAGGAGTCAGTGTAGTCCACTCCTGTAACATCATCTTACATTTGGCGGGAGCGAATCGCATGCCAAATATTCGTAGACTGCAGCTCGAGGTGTTCAGAAGACTCTGCATTTTGTCGGCGTCTTCGCCTAGAAGGACTATATCGTCTGCATATTCTAAGTCAACGAGATAATGCCCTGATGGTAACAAGTCAATCCCTGAGTCGCTGAAGTTACTTAGGGTTAAATCCATTAGTACATCTATGATCAAAATTGAATAGAAATGCGAATAGTGGGCATCCCTGACGGACACCACTAGTTGTCACCACTTCAGATGACAACTCGCCGCAAGCTCTCAACTGGCTGCACGAGTTCGAGTACAGTGCCTTGATCAGTGCAATGTATTTTCTCACTTCTTTTACAGCCAAACATCGCCACAGTACCTCTCTGTCAAAGGAATCGAATGACGCCTTTAGGTCAAGAAATATGACAACTGTTGCACCCTCGTAAGAATGCCTATGTTCCAGAATCTGTCGAAGGGTGAAGATATAATGAATACACTCTCTTCCTGGTCAAAAGCCTAATCTGGTTCTCTCGTGTTTGTGCCTCCCGAGCACCACTTAGTCTACTCATTATTATTGAACCTAGGACTTTAGATATTATATTATTCAAGCTAATCCCTGTGATTCCAAGAGCACACGAAACCTTCCTGAGTAACCACAATCCGAAATAGGGCAAAAAAGATAGCAATGAATTAACATGTGTGGAAGTGAGAATGATAAAATGAAAATTTGTGAATATTTAAATACACCTACACCGGTGTCACACGGAACAAATTCGAATCAACACTAAGAATCTTCAACCAATGTCTTAGTATTACGCGGATTTCAGCCAAGCAACTTGCGCTTCCCAGCAAGGCTCAGAAAAACAGCTGCGTACTATGGATAGTCTCCATGATCTAGTCTAACCACCCCTGATAATGATCGTAGAGGGATACCTGGTTGTGGGTAACATGTCAACCACCTCAGTCAATAAAGATTCTCTACGTCACTAGATGGTTCGTCTTCTCAAAAAATTTTAAAAATAATTAGCACGTGTTTCCACCTAACATTAGAAATGCTGCGAAGACAATCGTAAATCTAGCATTCATGGAGTCGTTTCTCGCAGCTTTAAAGCAGAATATATTAGATTAATGTACACCATACTCATACTTGGATATGTGGGCGCTCGTTTCGTCCACTCCAGAAACAAAGTAGATAGTCAATTATACAGTTTTTCTGTATTCATCCCGAGATTGCACCAGCAACTACACAAAAAAGTGAAATGGCCGATCTATTTGATGACATAATTTCGTCATTATCAATTAACAGTTGAGACATCATATTAAACTTACTAAGGATTGACAGAGTATCAATCAGATTTTCACTTAGAGCATTCAGAATATTTCATCTTAATAATGTCTTGTTCACAAAAAACTTGATACAGACAGACCTTATGCGGTGTAGTAGGTCAATTTCTTACATGTCCAAGTCAGTAAAAACTATCATTACATCTGCTACAAGTCGAATGCAAGGCGGAGTAAAACACCGCAATGAGCAAGGTATACAATGTCAGCACTTTTTTCATAACCAGATACTACCATAATATTCTACAGCACTGAAAGAAATTACTTTCAGAATAACTAATGGAGCCAATCAATGTGACTGTCTTCCTCAGGACGTAGACGAGCGAACGAAACCGAAGTCGTGCATACATGCTTAGAATTACTCATTAATATGAAAACTTAATAGTTATGTGACAACATCAATATCCTTATATGCCAGTAAAACAACAATTATTTACCCGTTACTTACTACATTACACCAACATGGAATAAAGATATTGAACATATTATACTTACCTTAAGAGCTGCATTTTCTTTGCGAAGTGCAGATACCTCAGCCATTAACGCCTCAATATCAGCTTTTGTCATGCCAGTATCATGCACAGGTTTCTGAAAGTATTGTGTAAGTGGAATTTTTTACTCACCGATGACGTATGTTCATGTTTGCTAGCTTCTATCTTATCCTCCTAAAAACACTACATAAAAAGTAACACAACTTACGACGCCTGTATTTTTGAATATGCATTTCAAATAGTAATCTGTCACCTTCCCTTCCTTAAACAATGCCTTTTGATTAAAGTTTTAGAAATAAAATCCTACTGTTTGATCTTTCTTTGGATCTAACCCTTCTGAGCCGACAACCGATTGAATTAAGATCCTTTCGCGACTTTTCGCCATGAAGTCATAATCATGGGGTCGGAAAACAACTAGAAAAGTTACTACTAATATAGACACTTACCGGACAGCTCAGAATTCGCACCAGGCGGTAATACGCTAGTACTAGGAGTAGCCGAAAAATATTCGGGGGATGATGCACTAATCTTAAAGCAGATATATTGTGAAGAAGGGTTGGTTAGTTTTATGATAGAGGTAACGGGTTTTACAAAAGGACCTAAGAAAATCAACACAAACTGAAATGCTGACTTGCCTTCGAAGACCAGATCTCGACTAGGTTCGACAAGTAGTTCGTCGGGCATACGCAAGAGACAAAACAGACGTGAATCCATGAGTTTGCTACGTGGAGCATCTTTCCACTTAGGAAGTAAGGATTTAGGTACTTCGTAGAACTTACCAGGAGTTCCATGGAAGGCCGGGGGCCATCGGGAACAACAATGGACTGAATCATAAACTTGTGATTGAATTTCTCAGCAGCATTATAACTGAACGGCTGAAGCATAACTAAAGACATAAAGAGTTATATCCTAACTAACCTGCAACGTCTATCATCTGATGTGGTTCAATATATCCATTGCTTGGCTTTACACAGTAGCATTTTGGTACAGTTGTTTTTATCTTGAAACCAACAACCTTATCCAGAGGATTCCTCATTTTGATGTGAGAAGTTATCACATCGGTGAAGGGACCTAAAGAAAACCCCAGTTAATTCGGCGTCAAGCGAAGGCAGCAAACAAGATAAACAAAGAAACGACATGTATACAGGACACACCTACAAATATCAGCTCATTTTTCGGCTCAATCTCCAGCACTTGCGTAGGACCACCAGACATTTGTACAAAAACCCTTAGGACCGTGAAACCGAAAGTTGCCACCCACCAACTCAAATCCGTGCGCAATAGCTATGACGAGGAAAACACCAGCAATAGTGAGTCAAACTAGATAAATCACGATGATTATAATAATAAATTTTCGACATTGCATCATCCATGTCTGAAACACACTGAGTTCAATGTTCAATTGAGTCCGGTGACTGGTTAGTTTGATTACATACGTAAACTGCTGCTAATATAGGAAAAACGTTAATCGGTATAATTTCTCTTTCCATATAGGGAGGAATTTTGCATTAAATATAGATACAAGATGAAAAAGAAGACTAACGAAAGTCAGACTGGTAAATTTTCGAATCTTTAATTCTTTTGGATTTGTCTAAATATGTAACCCTTGAGTATCATAGAAGTCCTTGTTTCGTCTCTTGTCTGACTCTCAGCTTTTGATCTCAAAATTCAGTGTCATCAGAATAAAATTCAAAGCTGTTTATTGAACTACTCATCCTACTAGGGAACGTTTACATTTAATGGATGTGCCCTCACTATATTTCATTCCCTTTCTTTGAACGCAGCGTAGGATCACTAAACCTGCTAGGTACTCGCCAGTGGCTTTAACAGATGCATTGTCTTACAACAGCCACAAAGCATTCAGTTTTAAATATGATGAGTTGAAGTGGAGTTAATGTGTGAAAATCAACTTAAGGTCATAAAGACTGATTATAAGACAGTAAGTTGTAGAACATGTATATGTGAATTTCTATATAAGGTTTGCTAATATACTGCGCCACTGGCTGGTTTCGGAGTAAATCCAGTTGAGCAGTCAGATAAAAAGGATACTCAAGCGAGGGACCAAGTTTTCATTATTACTCTTAGTGTTTTCATTTTGTGGACCATCATGTTATGACCATTTGTACATACGCTTTTGCGAAAGGTTCCAGAGGAAGTCTACTTAGTTATAGGTATGTCAGTTCAACACTTTCATTTGATCAATGGAATGCCCAGATAAACAACGCTAGTTATTATGACAATGAATTAACAGATTATTATTATTAGAATAAATGAGGTGCTTTTCGAACCGAGTCTCAGTTTTGTGACCCACCAAGGGATAATCTAGTTATGATTTTGACAATAAAGTCCCAAATCAAAACCTAGAAACCTATCCAATATAAAAAGTAGTGACGATGAGACAAAGCTTGGCTTGGATACAGCAACATACATTTTTCTGAATAGTTGGCGAAGAAGGATAAAATCAGCTGGGCGTTAGTTTTTGTATTCATGTGGTATCTAGAAAAATCTTATGTAAAGACCATAATGAAAACATTTCGTCCCTTACTTAATAAGGGTTGACTAGGTTTCCTTTAGAGCATATCCATTTTTAGCCTGAGGTACACTAAAGTAGCTGAACAGTCACAGTCATTATTGAAGTGCGGTATGAGCAAACGTCAGTATATTTGGGGCTCCCATGACGAGGGGTGTTATGGCCATTCAGATTTGGTGAGTGACCGAAGAACTCACAAGGATTGGACAAGTAACCTATTGAGGACTATGTCTTCATTAGTTGTAAAGCTTCTGCCAATAACTGTGTCGGGGAAATTTACTGTAGCCAGAAGAAAAATCTCCGGAACTCAGAATGCTATTTTACCCACATAACAACCAACTCGATTTCACCACAAGCAGTATTAATAGACAGACGTTAAATGGGAGCGTAATTGATGAACCAAGTACAATCCAAGATAGCAAGTTAGTTAGATAGAAGGTTGACTACGTAGTTCACAGGTGGTTACTATCAATAATAACGATGTAAATTTTCACATAAACATAAATTTACATGAAAATGCATGCCATTTTTACAGGCACGATCAAGTATGATAAAATGTCAAATAGTAGATTGTCTACAAGTTAATGTTTGAACAGCTAAATATTTGATACATATATATAATTACACTCATAGTCTGAACCAGGCCGTATCATTATTGAATTGAACAGTAGTCCTCCAGGTTGCGCGGGAAAATCGACTTCGTTTAGTTTTCGACCCGTCTTTGTAGGCATACGATAACCAACCAATGTTGAGGTAATTACAACGCTTACAAGGGATAGTAAGCTGTTTTAGAAAAGTAAAGGTGCTAAGGTGAATCATTAAAGTGTAATGAAATAGGTAAATGCAATGTATCATTAATAGATGCATTCATGAAGGAAATACAATGGGAGACTATAATCCCTAGGCTGATAAAGTTTATTTGCACTGTATAATGCTACTCATATAGGTCTTACAATCATGATGTCCACTTTTGGTTTTAATACAATTATCCACAAGCCGGTTGTTTTTATTTCATACCTTTTTGTGTATTTGGTGCACAACCGTACATTATAGAGAACATAAATCGAATAAGTCGAATCAAATTCATAAAGAGCTATAAAATGTTAGGTTTAATGGAATATAATGAGCAATTGAAGATGTTGTTAGAAAATGAATGAGATGAGACATTGTGAAGTGGTATTCAAAGTTTCGACATAGGAAAGCATGTTAATTTATAAGATGCTCCATAAATCTGTGCAGAGCCCACGTGGTCGCATCTCAGCAATAGGCTGACCGAATGGTATATGTTCAAAGGCAGAAGCATGATCTGTCTAGGCGATCATTATTATATTTTTATCCGGTGGGTGTTTAAGTCATGATAGGGACTGTCACATCCGATGAGCAGGAAACGGGTTAGAATAAACAAGTTTATTAAACGTCTAGTAAATGTTCGCTATCACCGACAGTTTCCTTTGTCTACCGAATGATGAATGCCAACTCCATTTGTTTTACTAGGTTTTTCCGCTTCACTTGCTTTATGCTGCGCTCTCAAAAATAGCTGCTTAGAAACACTATCGGTCCAATACATAGTTACGACCTGTTGGTCGGTAATTTGAGTAATTATTCGGTTAGCAAAGTCCTTCCACAAATAATTTCTCATAATAAACCCAGTTTACGCTTCAGGCTTCGGAGCTTAATAAAGGAATTAATTTGTTATTTTTAGGTCTATGGAATATTAGTATAGAAATTCCTTCTGACGCCTTCAATCCTATTGTCTTCCTGATATTTAGAGCAGAGCCGGGGACTAGACTGACCTTCGACGATTTTGTTTTACCATCCGGCTTTAAATGGAGGCTAAACATATATGGTTCACTGCACATGTTAGGAAATCCTGCAGTGCTATGAATGCGACTTCCAAAAATGAGGGTCGTGTCACCCTATATCCCGCATCCAGTTATAAGCCTGACATCCATGTTCTCAGAAATCAATTGTTGTTACAACTTTCAGGTCTTGGCAGAGGGAATCTTAGACGACGTGGCTCTTCACGTCCCTAGAGTCGTTTTCAATATCAGTTGGCAGCGTTGTGAAAACCCAGCTTTTTCGTTGCCTAAAAACTTGCTTCTCATTTTGCATAGACGGACCCAATTTTTTAAAGTATTTCTACTTGTTTGCATTAGACTTATGGAAGATCTAGTCAAAAAGTGTTCTGAGGTGACTTTGTTCCTGCCATAACTTGAGGAACAAAACAAAATTGGAGAAGATGCAAAATAGCTGCATATATTCGTAGTATGAGAATTCAAAATTATGTAAAACGCCTTAGAATACGAAAGCGATCTCTGATAGATCAAGTGAGTGTTATCAGCTACACGCGAAAAACCGATGCACTTAACGACTATGAAGGTGATCAAGTGGTAGATACCTAAGTGGTCTCAGTAGAGCCTACCACACGTTTTTAAGATAACGAATATTTGTACCAAACTACCCAAAGAATTACCAGCTTCATGATGCAAAACTGCCATACCAAGGTCTGTCAAATTTCCTAACATCAGCCCTCCCAAAATTCTACCAACCCGCATTTGAAGTAAATTCTCTGCAAAATAGCGGTGCCATAAGGGAAGCTATTTTCTGGCTTTACTTGCTGTCATATTCCCCTGTAAGTATGTTTTACAAGACATCGCGCCAGTGTTGTTTGATTTAGCTGGCTCTGTGCCGAAAATAATTGTCCCAAGTATTTTTGTATAGACAGATTATTGGACACACGCCATTTCGTTGTTTGCATTTCTCTCACCTACCTGATGACTTGGAATTCAGTTGGTTGTTGATTATAAAAGTATCGATTATTCAATCAATGTAACCTGCGCCTCCCACTGTCGAATATATCTAAGCTGTAGACGCGCAATTTTCGTACATAGTTCTTCGTTGGTTGTTACGAGGTAACAAACGCACTCCACCCCAGCGGGCATTTATACCCTTATGGCTTCTTATGTCACGTATTTGGTGTTGTCGTGTCGTCGTTGTATATGGTATTGCGAATAGTAATCAGCACAGTCAACTCAAGAAGTACCAGGTGTCTATGTGGCCATAACAAATATATAATTCAATGCTTGCCCCACTGTGCCCTGGTTACTGTATTATTTGGGGCATCAAATGTTTTTAAAATTAATTTCAACAGCATAACATGTGAACGGATAGAGAAACACTGCTGTATTGACTGCCTAGGACGCAGAATAAGACCGGAATTTAATAATGTTTGGGATCCTAAAATCGACGGGCACTTCAGAAAATTAAAAGTTATTTTATATTTGCAAATGGACTGCTCATCAGTGCTGCCATGGGCATTTACGTAATTTTATAAATAACATACCTGTGGAAGATCAAAAATATTCTCGCTAGTGTACTACTGAAGTGGGAGAATAAAGGTACAGGAGAAATGAATAAGTCAACACAAGGAATATCATGAAAAATCAGCGACACAACAGCTCTACCATAAGTCAGTACATAAGGAAGCCCACGTAAGTCCTCATGGACATAGCACACTAAAAGTAGCGGCCTGTGTAGGTCACGCCCTGCTGAAGTGAAAACAAAACGATGAAGAATTATCTAATAAAAAATGTAAAATATTAACTCAGCACGGCAGCCCTCCTGATACGTTTGTAGATTAAACAAATTCCTAATTTTAATCGAATCTAATGCAGCAATCAGTTTGTTTATTCTAGGACTTCTCAGCTTGGCGTGATCCGTGTTGATTCAGTCAATCTTGATCGAAATCGTCACTCAATGTTCGTCATGCTACATCAGCGTGTTTCCTGCTACTAGCGCCACGACACACGGCCTGGTTAAGTCTTGGGCCACTAAAAATCCATCCATCAAGCTACTGCATCTAATTTCGTGTGAAAAATTTGTTTTAACTCATTAACCTATTAAAAGTATGATCTTCGATCTCATTTTTTACACTCGTGAAAATTCAAAATGCTTAAAACTTGAGGATTAGCAAATTTATACAAAACCCAAATAAAGGCACTATCCTGGGTAGCATCGTGCTTCAGAACGTATTTCAATACACCAAATGACTGCTCTTGAGATCATGAACACAAACTGTCACTCCCTGCCAGGTAAAATTTTCCGTGTGCATTCCCCCCACGGGGTGGTGGCATTGCAACATTTATCAATTTTCTATGGTGCATTTCAAATAACGTACGTTTTAGACTCCATTGTGGCGAAATTGACTCTGTGCTCAGACGACTAGGTACAAAAGCTATACAGTACTTTATTTAGAGCACATTTTGTGTGATGTGGAAAGTGTAAGATAGGAAATTATTGACTAATTGAGGGAATCTAAGTTAACGGAACTTTTTTGTTCTCGTGGTTACATTGTCATAAGTATTTTCACTTCATTTAATTTTGTGCTCATTTCTTTTCGGACAATATTATTAATGTAAATTACTATTGTAAATGCCACATTTTAATTATTATCCACGCAATGAGAAAATTAGATGCAATATTGTATTACATGCTGAAAATTCCATATTTGCACCAAAAGTACTGTCTGGAATAAAGCTTTATTATTACTATCCATATGAGTGGACAGCGGCTGTCTCCTGTGACACCGCTTGCTGTTCATAGGTTATACTTACCGGAATTTGTTTCAAATACATTGGATGAAAACACACAAACTGACGCTATAAAATGGCTGCTGGGTGACAGAACCAGGGAGTAATCTAGGCGAGTTTCGATTCACTCCAATTTTTTATCAGTATTTATCACTAAACTAAATATAGATCTTCACCAACGCGCGCTCCTTGAATACGACGTGCTTTTTCCTCTCTAACCGGAAGATACCTACTTTGTGAATTATCCGCTTGGGAAACCTGATCTCTCTAACCGGTGAATTAAATTCAACCACCACTTACATATTGAATCTCTGTGTGGCAAGTCCAGCTGTCTCGAATTACTGCCAAAGCTTCAGATGCTACTTTTGTAGCAGCATCTTCCTCACTCGTTCAGATAAACAAGACTTATTGGTCTACAAAGTGATTGCTGTGAAGCCCATCATCCAGAAAGTACTAGGTAAAGTCGAAAAACTTTTCTTTTCCTTGTCTTGTACTTTGTCAGTCTTATTTTTGTTCTTGTGGGTAGATACTGTTGCACTCTTACTCTTATATAGCATAAGTTTTAGTGATTGTTAATATGGCTGTCGAACGTAGCCTTAGAAAAGGCGCCAAAACACCTTACTCTATAGTCACAAGGGCTGCAGCCAGAGAAGGCAAAAACCCAGGGACATCAACCTCTTCCCGTATACCGATCCTGAGGACTCGTGTAGGTCTCGTCTGTCCTGATACTACGCCTGCATTGCCGTAGTCTAGTAATGAAACGGTACAGGTAATACCAGGGGGACAGGATACTACACCCGCATCAACTGAAAGCCAGTGTGTGAAACACAGCAAACCTAAAAGGAAACGTTCAAGACGTCATAAGACCTCGAAGGCATCATCAAGTAAGGGAGACGAATGCCAGGCATGCAGTATCATAGTTTCTAAAGCTGACTCAGCGTTTGAATGCAATTTTTGCAAACGATGGGTGCACTGCCGTTGTGACAAAGAAGTGTCGAAAGCATACTACGAGTTTATGAGAAATAACCCGTGCCCGTGATTTTGGTACATCTGTCCACTTTGTCGCCCTGGCATAGTCACACAGAGCGTGTCTGCGGATAGCAGAAACAACACGCCGCTCTCGTGTCCTAACAAAGTCTTGTGCAGCTCCCAACCTGCTAACATCACACTGCCAAAACTTGGCACAGACAGTAAGAAGGACACTCCATTCCTACTAACTGAAAATGCCAATTTTCATAAGGTGAAGATTCAAAAGGTTGGACTCACAACATCAAAGGAAGAGAGAATTAGAAGAGCACCACCTGTATCCACTGGCAAGCTTGGCAACACAGCAAAGGCTGGCCAAAACCTGATGAAGCCTAAAGTTGTTGACGCTGCGAAGGAATACAAGCAGCCAAAGGCCAAACCTAATTCTGAGGTTAGTCGGTCTAATTCTCTTATCCTTTTTAATGTACCTGTGAGCAAGGATAGCTTGCTTGAACAACAAGCCCTGTTTGATCAGAAACAGTGGTCCAACTTGTGCAATAAATTAGGTGTGAACATTAGTTCAGCGAAATTGTGCAGGCTGTACAGGGGTGTCCACACGCCTCAGGGTAAGCCACCCCCATTACGGGTTACACTGGACTCTGCTGAAGAGGCGGAAAAGGTGTTATTGATGGCTTAGGTACTAGCCATCGACAGAAGTACGAGCATAATGGTGGGACAAGACAGACCATGGGCTATCAGAAAAATGGCAAGGGTGTCACCGGAACTGATACCTTCTACCTCTATGATGGTACACGGTGTTCCGGAGCTGGAAACGGGCACTGCTTGTGAAAAACACATACTTGACGTACAGCAATGGAGATGGCTGTCATCTCAGATGGCCCTTGGTGCTTCTGGAGCGATCTCCATTTTCCAACTACCTTGCCCAGCTCATGTCACAGTGATTAACCCTCCAAAGCTGCTTAGTATCCCATTCAACTCCCCAGAGCAGTTGGCCATAGCACTTCAACGGTGGTATGAGATCAAAGGGAAAACGAGAGGACATATCCGATGCTGCGAAAGCAGACCTCGAACCATAAGGAGGCAGCAAACTGAGGCTTTAATACGTCCCCAAGCTTCAGTGGCACTAGAGCGATGCAGTTCTAAAAAATAACAGTCTGTGCCACCCAAGTGTCCTGCCTAAATCCAAGGGAAAAAATCACAACGGGCCGGTTTCATCGGAATCGGCCAACTAGTCCCAACATTAAGTCCCCTACCAGCAGACAGCTTCACGTCAACTACCCCACAACACCCTGAGGTTGTAAGACTCACTGTCAGCTGCCTATATAGCAATGTGAGGGGGCTGAGAGGAAAAATGGGTGAACTCCGAAATCTCCAAGCACACCTACAACTGAAAATGATCATTCTCACCGAAATATGGCTAACCCTCACTAACGCCGATAACAAAATCAGTATAGGTGATATGGTTCTGGTCAGGAGAGACACGGATAATAAGGAAGGAGGGGGAGTTGCTATATACTTTGACAGGCAACTTAAATGTGTGCGCGCAACGTACCCACCACTTATTGAACTCCCAGACTCCATATGGTGTCATTTTACCGTAGGCCACACCAAGCATTTACTAGGTGGCATCTACCGGTCTCCCACCCGTGGGACAGAGCACAACCAGCTACTGCACAGCACTATCACAGGGATACGAGACTTGGGCTATGACCAGATCACCATTGCTGAAGATTTCAATGCCCCATCACTGAACCTTGGCTCGGGGTATGCTAAGGGAAAATTTGGCCGAAATCTACTGCAAACTATTTGGAACACGGGACTGACTGAAAACGTTGGAGACGACACTAGGTGGGGCCCTAGTGGAAAGTCATCAAAACTAGACTACGTTCCAACTAGTGACCAACTACTCGTCGAAAAGGTCCAGACCATGACTCCTCTAGGAAGTAGTGACCATGCTGTCGTAGGTTTTGATCTCGTTCTCCGTGAGCATTTGCAGTGGGACGTTACGCAACCATGTCTGTTACAGCAAGGCTGGCTATGCTGAAGTGCGGAGGCTCTTGTCCGACGCAGACTGGCCCTTAGCATGGGATAAGCTGTCTGTGGATGAACACTGGGAGGTGGTAAAAAGATTATTCATACAGTAATCCCGGATACCGTCCCTTTAGTCACAACACAGCCCAAAAGAAAGTCATCATGGTTAAAGAGAGGCACGCAGCGTATTCTGCAAGCAAAGCGGAAGGCTTGGTTTACGTGGCGCGTATCTAAAAGCCAGATCGACCATGATGCATACCTGGAACTCAGGAACCGTTGCAATGCAAGAGTCAAGAGGGACAAGAGGTCATTCCAGGTTAACCTTGCTAAAAAACTCCTGGCAAACCCCAAGAACTTGTACCGATTCATGTCGAAAAAAAATCAACCAACCAGGGGACATGCGCCTTAGTAGGCCAAACGGTCACTATCTCACTAGTCTGGAGATGGCAGAAACATTCACTTTAGCCTTCGCCAAACAGCTAAACAGCAATGTGGGCATTACCATCACAGACCAAAATGGTGGCACCACTATTTCACAGGAGGAAGACCAAATGGCCACCCCCCAAATAAACCCTGCAATAGTACCAAGAAAGCTGCAGCGAATCATACCTGGGAAGTCCCCAGGTTGTGATGACATCAGGCCATCTGTTGTGAAACAGTGCGCCGAAGCTCTCTGTAGGCCCTTGTGCGACTTGTTCCAACACTCCATGGAATCAGCGAAACTGCCAGGGGAGTGGAAAGGAAGCATACTTTCTCCGATCTTCAAGGGTGGTAATAGGCAAAATCCCACCAGTTATAGACCAGTAGCTCTACTCCCAGTGCTATCAAAAGTACTGGAAAGTATTATTGACGATCACATCAGGGAATATCTCAATAGGTCTCATATACTCCATGAAGCCCAACACGGTTTTAGGAAAGGGAGATCCTGCATTACTAACTTACTATCAGCTTAGGACGATTGGACATCATGCTGGGATATGAATGTTCCAGTCCATGTGGTCTTCCTAGACTTTGAGAAGGCATTCGACACTGTTCTCCTACACAAAATAAGCCAGGTAGGTATAGGTAAACCACTTCTGTCATGGTTAAAGGACTACCTAGCTGAAAGGCAATTTTGCACCAAGGTCAATCGAGCCCGATCATCTTGGCACAGTTCATCATCAGGAGTGTCGCAGGGTTCTATCCTGGGACCACTGATGTTTTTGATTTTTATCAATGATCTACCATTCCGTCTAAGCTGCACGGCTCTTCTATACGCTGATGACATGAAGATATGGAGGGCGATAAAGTGTCCAGAGGACTGAGATAGGTTACAGGCAGATCTAAGGCTTCTGGAAGACTGGGCGGTGGCCAGTGGCATGACTTTCAACCTGAAAAGTGCAAAGTAGTGAAGTTACGCACCTGTAGACTGCAGAATGCAAGTTACACCCTGTGCAATGAAACCTTGTCCTGCACAACGTCGGAACGTGACTTAGGTGTAGTTCTAACGGAGAAAATGAACACAAGCGTAAATTACACGGGGGATGTGGCGAGGGAATATGTGGTCATGCACTTTACACATAGACAGTTAGGCGCACTCACTCCTGAGCTCTTTCTAAGGTTTTACAAAACATACGTCAGACCACACCTTGAAGTGCATAATATTATTGCACCCCCACTGCTTAGAAGAGACACCAACCTCTTGGAAAGAGTCCAACGACGGGCAACAAAAGGAGTGGTTGGTCTCCGAAATAAACCATATGACGAAAGGCTGAAGAAATTAGGCCTATTCACACTCAGTTACCGTCGCCTTAGGGGGGATTTAATTACTGCCTACAAAATAACAAATGATCAGAATCACCCAAACAAAGGTGTTCTGCATTTGAGTAGGTATAGGCTCCCTCGTGGAAATCCTTGAAGGATACCTCATCAGAGGGCAAGGACCCGGGTGCGCTCCCACTTCTTTTCCCTGCGGATTTGCCATCCCTGGAATTCCTTACCGGCAGATGTAGCTATGGCACCGTCTGTGGACGCCTTTAAGCGAGGGCTGGACAACTATGCGGTGACACAAGGACTGCATCCAAATGGCCTATCCCCTTAAAATCACATACACCATTCAAGGGTAGACAATTAAACTTGTCGTTTTACTTCTTTACATTCTCTTCCGTCTTACTCTCCTGACAGCCTTGACTACACCTATTATTATTATTATCATTGTTACCGATATATATGTACCGGCTGACTGACGTTTTCTTATTCTTTTTCTGTCTGTTAGTCTGAATGCCTTCACTAATTATATCTATTATTATTATTATCATTATCTCTTTTCTATTGACGGCGATACCGAAGGACCAACTGGTGAAAGGATCAACTCCATTCACAGTAGTAACAGCCTTAATACACCTCATACTATAAACCACATATAATTAATCCCTGCACTACTCGTTTTGGGGTCATCCAAAGCTACGACAGTCGAGTGGCGGGACGAGCTACGCAGACGTTTACCGAAGATCAGGAACCTCTACCTCAAAATCAAGAGGCGAGCACAAAGAAATCAAATTGGTTTATACTAGCTCGTAAAAACGATATTGGATTGTTCACCAACAACTGAACGTAACACGACAGACCGCCAAATAGCGTGGATGCGTGAACGCTAGCCTTCAGCTAAACAAGTCGACTTAAGTGGTGGATGTTGACTGATCGGTGCTGTAGGCTAATAATTTCGGGAGATTATCTACGGCTACAAATGTATGCATCGAGATCATTACGTCCTTTTACTTGGGTCTTTCGTCTGGGTCACTATTCTTAAGAGTTAGCTAAACTTGCCTTAACCTAGGAGTCCCTAAACTCATTGCACTACTACTCATAGAAAGAAATTTGAATCTGTTTCGCCTCTCGGATTGAGAGAGAGGCGGCACTGAGAGTCCGAAGGCCAGGAATGTATTATCGCGTCTACTGATTATGCTTTTCCATTCACATATTTTCCGTCAAAAACAAATCGGCAAAGTTAAACTTTCGACACCAATAACAACCAATCAGAAAACGACCTTGAACTGACCAATCACATTAAAGAGCCGTTTATGATAAGTGGAAGCGTATATTTGTACAAAAATGCATAGAATAAAAGTATAAAACCGTTACAATGGGTATCTTTCTCGAACATGAGACAAAAACATCTCCCAATTCAACATGGGACTGTCAATAGAAAAATCGCACCACATTCTGTACATGTATTCGTCCAAATGACTGAAAATGATATCCTTTTGTGATCCATTTATAGCCCGGATCCTGTTTTTCAATCTCCCCCAAAAACCTTCAATCGAATTGGTATGAGTCCCAGTGACAGGATCGACGAAATCATTGGAGTGGTTCACTCTATGGTGAATGTAACCCAGAGATGACAAGGAATCGTAGCATTTCCACTCGTCGGTATGCACAATTGATCCTCTTTTCATAAGTCGAGTTATAATAGGGATCAAAGTGCTCGCCTTGCTGTCTGCTATCCTTTCAACAAACCCTTTTCGAAGGGACGTGTCATATAAACCGATAACCCAAATGTTGTTTGCTCTCTGACGACCCCGATTGTATTTCTTCTTTATCAATACTGTTTCGTCTACATGGACTACTACGTCCTCCCCGCCTAACAGTGAAGTAATTCTGTCCATTTTCCATGATGCGATGTCTCTACAATGCTGATACCACTGGACTGTTGAAACAAAGCTATTCTCCGTCTCCGCAGCTGCCGCTCTCACTGGCTGCTTCAGTACCCAATAATTGCAGATATACAAAATTTGGGTTAGAGAGAGATGTGATCTAGCAAAAAAAGTCTCTACGAAATATTAAAATTAGCAGCTTATCCTCTCTAATACTGACTCTTTTCCAACATATTCCACAAAGATGGACAAATCCATCAGTTGACCTCGAATAGCTTTTCAGAGTCATATTGTTGAACTTCGCCAACACCACCACAGGAACACTTTCTCTCCTTTCTTAGTAAGCCTAAGTCTAGGCAATACTGAACTACACTATCCTCCTCGAACTGCAAACGTAACCTTGTAAGGGCACGCAATGAAATGAATCAAGCGCTATACAACATTGAACTACGTTCGTGAATCTGATTGGATAATTCGACGTCATTGCTGATTGGTAGTTATTGGTGTCTAAAGTTTAACTTGGCCCTTATGATGACTGTTTAAACAGATTTCACAAATATTCTGCTGATTAGGGGGAAATTATGACTTAAAAATGTGGGGAAATGTGACAAAAAAGGGGACAATGTGCGGTGTCTGGGAAAAAAAGAGAAGATCTAAGAATTCCCCCTTTTTCCCCTTTTTCTTTCAACGGAGTATCCAATTTTTAACACGATTTTCCCCGTATTTGTCCGATTGGGTATTTGTGAAAATAACATGTAATTTACAAACCTACATTGCAATGACATTTACTCATTTTATTATAAACTTTAGTGTGTTATTATTGGTCATAAATTATTTCAAAGTCAAAAGTCATAAAAACTCTTAAAATAACAAGAAATCCGGCTGATGCATGCAAACATGATATTTTGGAAGTATGTCGACATGTGAAGACAAATGTGTAGCGGTAAATAATTCCCCGAAATGATTGACCACAGCAGTCGTCACAGATATATTATATCTGCATAGTTTTAAGCTTGAAAGGCTGCTTACAGTATTTTCACTAATAGTCTTAAACAATGTTTTTCTTCTGCTTGAACTTCGTCCGAAATTGTTTCCATTGTCAAATAAATTTTTGGAAACATAAACTAACAATTCCTAAAATGCTGGTGATTCGAATTGGAATGTAACTGGTGGGGACTATATCCTTGTACAAGTTTCTCTTGATCCTTAAATTAAACGTCATTAAGTTGTACATTTTAACGTGTGAGTAGAACTTACAATCACTGAGCTACTTTATGTGTGGTAGGCTAAGACAGTAAAATCTTTATCACAAAATAGCAGTTGTGGTTACATGCTTTAAGTAGTCGTGCGAAATTAGTGATGGATCATGACAGTTGCGTTTATTTAGCATATGATAGGGACCTGTAAGTCTCTGCATATAATGTGTAATAATAATGACTGACATCGCTTTCAATTCTGATTACCTTCCAACCCACTTTCTTCAGCAAACAGTTGACCAAAGTGTGTTTGAAACTTTCGTTCTAAGGAATGTGAATGGAAATGAAGTATAACAAAATTGGTGGACAAATGTTTTTTATGAATGCATGCAGAAATGAAAGAAAACGATTAACAGTAGCCCATTGGATTCATAATACATTCTGTAGTACAATTAGTGGCGAATCTCCTGATATATCCTGATAATGTCGTTGATTTGTAGAACACTTGCATCCGGATTTTTTTGGAGGAGTGTGTTTATATACCACTGTCATATGATTTGGAATATCATTGGTATTAGTAACATAAAAGGTTACAGAATATATTAGGGTGTGACTAATTCATTACAGCTAAATCCTAGTGAAAGTAAACTACGAGTTGCTAAAATGTTACAGTAAATAAATAAATATATCGAAATTCTAGATCACTCATACTGACATGGTGAAATATCTTATACGTCACTGTGTTCTTTTCATAATATAAATATGTCCAAATAATGGTTCATCCATAATCCTATATCTTTTGATTAACCTAGTAAATGTTTCTGTAATTTACTGCAAGAACCTAACTACCAATCAGCTATCTATTTTAGAATATGTGGTGTTAGTGGTTATTTTCAGCTAAATCATAGCTGTTACGACAATAAATGGCTTTTGGGTGACCAGTGTATGGAAAAGTCCCGCATATAGCTGGGCAGTTGGCTAAAAATAAGAGAAATTTCGGGATAATGTTTAGTGTGACCACAATTCAGACTTGATTAGATAAAGATGACAAAATTGTTGGTATTAAATGGTTGGAGACAATCGGTAGGTAGGAAGCCTTACCTGACCTAGGTTTCGTGCTAGTTGGCACTCACTAATCAACAAGGCGTATCTGCGACCTTGAAGGGACTCATATCCTTTCTGAAAATCGAACCCGCGTCACCCAGTTCTGCCGTGACAGACGTTACTACTGAGCTGTTTTGGCTGGCGATTGACCTCCTGTGGGACTGTATTGGATGTCTTCGATCGGACACTAGTCACTGACTACTTTCGAAGACGACAAAAACCTGAAATTATTTACTTGTTTGCTACCAATTTTAAGACTTTATCTAGGCAAGAAATGACTGAAAAATACGTAGAAAATACAGTTCCTCATGAAAAATACTACAAGGAACTACATCAAGTACCTTTAACACAAAGATGTACGGAAAAAACACTAAGATTCACGTATTATGGATACTAGTGAACAGGTTAGAAGGTTAGATTGATGAATTATCTACTCTTGAGTCACCTTGAGACTTGATAACGAGATGCTAGTGTACAAAAATATCCAGGCATCTAGCTTTTCACGATTTTCTCCACAACCTGCTAAATGGTTGGGGTAATAGTGATGTATTTACAGTTCTGAATTTTCACTAGTTTTGCATCCATAAAGACATGAACCACTGTCTACTGACTGAGTGAACCACTTCAAACAGAGAGACAGACATCAGGTCGAATGTTACGAAGGTACACTGAAGGATAATCACTTCACTTCATGTCAGTAGGTGATCTAACTTTTTAGTGGCTTTTCCTTCGGCTTCTCTGGCAAATACCACATTCTCAAAAGATCTGCTTGTGAGGATTGAACATCTCATCACATTTCACGTCTGTGCTAGTGTAAATGTAGGTGCAGAATACGCTTTATCGACTACATACATACATTCTTTAAGTATTGTTAAGACACGACAATTAGAGATACCTTTAGAAGCCCTTCGTTTAGTGTATTTTGAACAAGCAGACACTTGATCTGGGCTTCGGCGGTTTGGTGGCAGAATACTCGCCAACCATGCACGTGGTCCCGCATTCGATTCATAGCCGATGCACTCCTAGGCCTCGCCTAGTTTACTAGCTGACAGTAGGAAGGCTGGCTGGCTGGGAATGAGGCTAGCGACCGCATCTTCTAAAGACAAAATCACAGCTACGGAAACTTCAAGGCTCCAAGCTTTGAGTTTTACTGCTTTCTGTTGGTCAATATTGTTCAGATTAGAAGTAACATTCCTACAGATGAGGATTTCTTTGACTGAGTATAAATCTGTGGTAAACTGGTTATCGAACGAGGAGAACCTAACGAAGTTTTCGGTTATTTCCCAGTTATTTTCTTCTTTATAAACATAACACAATATGCTCTTTAAGGATTATCTTTTTTATGCTTTCATTAAAAGAATAGGTAGATATCAAGATAGGGAGACTACTAGAAAATTGATTGTTGACATAATTAGATGCATATCTGTCATGTCACTATGATTAGTTGCTTGAAACTGTACTTCTATATATATAGGCATCTATGATAATAAGTATTTTTTTTGGATTGTTTTAGGAGCCGGAATCATCTACGCCATTGATTTATTATAATTACTTTAAAATATACTTTATAGGTTTCAACGTAGAACTTCGCACAGATGTGCTGCAGTTCGAGTTGCCACACTTCCTCCTTTTAGCACACAAAGCAAAAGAAGAGAGTAAAGAGAGATTCGAAAGACAGATAATAAACATAAGTATGAGGCAAAAAGAATAGCAATATGGAAGAAAACTACAACATCATTCGATATGAAAAATCACAAAGTGAATGCATCTGCACCAGCCATTGATAACGACGATTTTGAACTAGCCATATCATCGATTGTCTCTAGCCTTCATTGGCTTTTACCATCTGGAAGACCCCAACCAGGAAATCTATATCTCCCGACGTGGTTTAAACTTTATAGGAAGAAGTGCAAGCAAATGATTTTGGAGACAGAAGTTAATCACCGAATCTGTGTCCATCGAATCAATACCAGACACATCCAATTGAAATGAGGCAATGACTACTCCGGATATATGGAAAATCGCAGTAAAAACAGGTGGTGGTGGGAGAATGGAAGTAAACAAAGCAAGCTATGAAACTGTTTGAATTTACTGATGTCATTAAGAGCAATAAACTGTGCTCGAAACGTCATCCACTTGCTAAATAAAGTGCCATTGAGTTTTATATCAAATAAACTAATGTACTATAGAATCAAACATTCGTCTGTATCAATAAATCAAAAGCGTTAAAAAAAACCTCAGAATGATTACTACACTTGTGCAGCAAACTCTTTGCTTTCTGATAAATTCTTAGCAATAATTCGACTGGATGAGCACATACTAGTGTAATGACAGAAGACAAAGGCCAGGCAACAGATCATTTGTTGAGAAAATCAAGAGGTGCTTATAGATTTTTATGTGCATTATTATTAGCGTTACTGTTAGCGGAGAAGCAGCCTCCTCTGATTGGTTGCTTTCTTGCTGAAGGTTATTCTTTTATCTCTTTGTGGCCGTTTCTCAGAAAATCAAGCCATATGTCCTTGAATCATATTTCCACACTTTGACTCGGCTGTGATAGGCTGGTGATTTTCTCAGGGTTAAGCTTTGTTATTGTTTTTCTCACGATGCTGATTTGGGACGTGAACACTGACGTAAATTATTGTCTGGATCTTTGGTTTGCAGCCAGCTCTCATCACACTAGTATCTAAGCTGAGGATTTATTGGCACTTAGGTTTGCTAAGCTATTGTTTTATAACACTATGTGATCGGTTTACTTCACATCTAAAATTTAACGATTTTACACCCATTAGAGTGACAAAACTATTGCTTCTATGTTTTCTCTATTGTGAAAGAAGGTTTTATTTGTTCGATATTAATCCTCATGCACTTACCTACTGCCATCGTAAGGTCTGCAAATTTAATAATTATTTTCCCTCTTAAAGGAGTTAGCAGTGAGTTCATATCAGCTGGGCTAAGACTACTTATTATTTTTTAGAAGATATTCTCAAAGTGCTATGTAGCAAGAATTTTAAAAAAAGTTTTTTTTTGAGGAAATCCATTGATGATAAGAAGTTGACTATATTATAAGCCATAACTAGTTTAAACGATACAAGTCGTTTCATCACTTTAGACCCTAGGTACTTTGATAGATATTCAGCTTTTATGACAAGATATGAAATTAACTTGAGTCTTTTCTACAGTTAAATACACCAAATGCCTGAAGTCTATTGCTGGCTTTTATCATCAGAACATAAGCTGCTTATATCAGTTGTGGTCTTAAAAAAAAAGGATATGTGGTGCGTGAATTCATCAGTTTATCACAAAAACAAAGGCTTAACGTTTTGACCTTTTAAAGAATATTGTCAAGGTCAGTTAAATTCACAATTTCATTAGACCGGTGAGTTTTCATACTCAAGTATCACGCACAAAAGAAGAAATACGATATGATGGCCGACTGACTGCTTAAGTAATTCATGAAATGTTAAGTACAACAGTATAGTGTAATTATAGCAGGCATATTAGCATTTCCATTAAAATTAACAGAAAACAACATTTGGAGTGTTTCGAGTGAAACAGGGTACCATATGAATTTTTAAGATAACAAATTTTAGAGCTTCATTGGTTATGCCTGTAATAAAAATAATAAGAACAATAATTTATTCTCAGTGATATATATTACATAAACGATGCGTGTCTATATACATAACAATATTGCTAAATTATAAGATTCACTGTTTGTGTATTCGAAAGTGTGTGTGTGTGTCGGTGGTTTAAACGTGGAACACTTGCCGACCACGTATGTGATTAGGGTTTGATTCCTGGCTGATGCACTTCCCGAAATTCGCTGAACCCGTAGTAAACTCAAGAGAAAGGGAAGGTTGGGCATGAGGCTAGCAACCCCACCTCGTAATGACAACAAAAGCTCTGACGCTACTGAAACTTCAAAGTTCAAATTTAAAGCCATATATTCCTCTCGAAACGTAAAGAAATGAAACAAAACATTCGAAACTATCAGTGACTACTCAAATACATAAAACATAGTAGTACAGGCAAGCTATGAATGATGAGAACAATGACGATAAAGGCGCCTTTTACAGAGGTAAATGCTGTATGTGTTTAAGTTCAAAATTCCATTTTTTTTGGTGTTGGTTTTTAGGGATTTGATTGGTTTCAAGTTTAATAACAAGTTGATATTAGTTAAAGAACGACTGAAAACCAGGAAGTACTGGATGGCCGTTTCATCCTCGTTTGGGACTCTTCAGAAGTAGGCAGCAATCACCTCAGAGGAATTTGAACCCAGAACCGTCAAGTGACAAGGTGAGCTCGTTGATAATATCCAGACACTAGGACTAAATCCAACGACCCATTAATTCTCATTTCAGCCAATTAGCGATGTATAACACAACCGTCAGCTAATGTTGTAACTACAGAAGACAAGAACCGGGCAACAGATCGTTTATTGAGAAAATCAAGAGATATTTATAGATTTTTATCTAAATTATTATTTGCTATTGTTAGCAGAGGAACAACGACTTCTAATTAATTGTTTTCATGCTGAAGGTTATTCTGTACTGCTTGTGACCGTTGCTTACAAAGTTATCCATATATCTGCGAATCGTATTTGCACACACTATGTCTGCTGTAATTGGATGTTGAGTTCTTCAAGGTTAGGATTTGTCCTCGTTTGTTCTCATGACTCAGATTTGGGACGTAAACATTGACGTAAATTGTTGTCTACAATATTGTCTTGCAGACAGCTCTCACTCCAATGTCATCGCCTAGTACTTGTCTTGTAACCTGACCTAGTAGACTCCACTGGTCATGACCTCACTAGAACTTCTGGTAACTTCATTCTGTAGTCCATCACCGGTGAGTTTGTCGTATTTTTCAACATTACTTTGAAATCTATCAGTGCTTTGGGATAGGGTTACGAATGATGGCACGGTAGATAACTTCATAAAAACGTAATCACATCTGTGCGTCGGTGGCACAGTGGTTAGGACTCTCGCCGACCATGCACATGGTCCGGGGTTCGATCCCCTACCGGCGCACACCCGATATCTATGGTCGGCATGAATTTGGGCTACCGATATCCATGCTGAAAATTCCATACTTGTACTGAAAATACGGTGTGGAATCAAGCTGTAAATCAAAATCAAAAAAAAAACTTCATAAACACTCAATCACATCTGTTAAGTTACCGATATTAACTTCTACACCACTGATGACTTCAGATGATTCACCAGGAAACAGTAATCACCAACAGATGTTTGTTATCCACACACAATCAGAAGATCAGAATTAATCCATAGACAGGCATCAATCGAGTCAGTAAGATTTGAAAGGGAACCTTCCAAATCCTTTCATTATTTCTATCCTTTTTCAAACTAAATTTACAGATTGTCCATTGACTATTTTGCCTTTGAGAATGTAAAGAAAATTTCATACACTTTGTTCCCTTAATAAATTTCAATAGAGAAAGAAAGACCACATTTGCAGTATAAAATAATATAATTCTATTTCACAGGTTCTCATCAGCTGCAAACCACCTGAAACTACAATTGTTATAAATAATAACATTTCATACTTCAATGTTTGAAAGGTAATAAAGAAAGCATTATAAGATGAACGCATCCGGAATATAAATATTACAATTCTTATTTTAGTTTAATTTACCATCAATTTATATACCATCAAACTATGGAAGAAAAAATGGGGTGAGAGAAGCCAGAAAAATCTAATGAACAGTGTTAGCTTGTACGTCAGCATGGCAACTCAAGAAGGTCAAAGTTCATCAAACTGAAAACTTGCTTAGTGAGCTGACCTCACTAGAGTCTATGACTAATCAGTGTAATGAAAATAATATGGTTACCAAGGCAGTGAGAGATTGACTACACTCTCTTTCTGTGTGCATAAGTTTGGTCTGAGACATTTGATTGCAATTGCTTCAGCGAATTGTAGTAGATTCGCTGTCCTTTGTGTCTTTATTATTTTGAAGGATTTGGAAATCTCGATAAAATGGCCCGTATCCATAAGGTGTCTGGTAATTGCACTTTGTAAATATCTGCTTCCTTTTGGGCATAATCATCTACTACGATTCATCCAGTTGACAATGAAGACATTCTCCAGTTGTGTGCCAGACGTAAGCTTTCTGTTAGTTTGAGAAGAACAAGAAGTTCAGCAAAGATATCTTTTCGGCGATTTCACTCTCAAGAGCTGTACAATCGCATTTATATAGATAAGTTTACATGGATACAATTCTTATTTGTTTAATTCCACACAGTAACGAAGGTGATAATAATTTTCAACTTGATATGAAAGTTTGAAGGTACGAATATAGATTACAAGGGGCTTAGAGACAAGATTGCATAGGATTAGATAACAGTTACAACGTATGCAAAATTAACATTTGATAACTGGAGAAATAGTTTTAAAGGCGAATAAAAGGTGATAATTGTTTTCAACTTGATATGAATTACAAAAGGCTCAGAAACAAAACTTTCTCAGGAATAGGACGAACTACAGGTGTGAACAAAATGAGCATGGAAACAAACTGAGATCAAAATTTTCAACTTGAAATGTAAGTTATGAGGTGTGAAAATAGATTACAAGAGACATAGAAACCAAAAATTTTCACAGGATTAGAATATAATTGTTGCTCTTGCGGAGCTAGGTACATAAGTCGTTCTATGCGGGTCTTATCAAAACGTGTTAGAGAACATCATCCAGCATGGCTGCAAAGAGGAGCCACTGGTTCAATCAGAAGCGCAATAACTGAACACCTTGTCAATACTTGTCACAGAATCTAAACCGACTCATCATTTAGAGTCATCTACAAAGTAAACAAAAATCTGCCAAAGACAGTGTGCTTCCGATTTCTTTGTACTGCGGAAGCTCTCGCCATATCCATCGAAAAGCCAGAACTATGTGTTCAAAAGAAACTAGTCCAGCCTTTACAACTACCATGGACCTAGTCCGGTATGTTCCATTATCCTTCAGTTTCGTTTTTGGCTTTGTTCTCTGTGTGTGTAGTTTTCTCTCTTTGTATTCGTTCAATTCATCCCATTTTTTCAGTTATAAAATCAGTTATTTTAAGTTTGTTCCCATGCTCCTCCTGATCACACTTGTAATCCCTTTAGAATAACTATTTTACAATTATATTCTAATCGTGTGTAATATTTTGTTTCTATGCCTCTGGTAATCTATATTCACACCTCATAACTTACATTTCAAATTGTTTCCATGCTCATTTTGTTCACACCTGTAGTTCGTCCTATTCCTGAGAAAGTTTTGTTTCTGAGCCTTTTGTAATTCATATCAAGTTGAAAACAATTATCACCTTTTATTCGCCTTTAAAACTATTTCTCCAGTTATCAAATATTAATTTTGCATACGTTGTAACTGTTTTCTAATCCTATGCAATCTTGTCTCTAAGCCCCTTGTAATCTATATTCGTACCTTCAAACTTTCATATCAAGTTGAAAATTATTATCACCTTCGTTACTATGTGGAATTAAACAAATAAGAATTGTATCCATGTAAAATTATCTATATAAATGCGATTGTACAGCTCTTGAGAGTGAAATCGCCGAAAAGATATCTTTGCTGAACTTTCTGTTAGTGTCGCATACGGTGACTTAAAACATTTATAGGCGACTTAATAACAAGGTCGGTAACGGTACAAATACTGGAATAAAAATCCAAGTTTGTGAAATAATATTGTAACAGTATATTATAAAACTACACAGTTAACGAGTTATTTAAAGTAATGGTTACTCGGTGATACAGTTAAAGTCCGCTGCTATAAATTATTAATATAATCCATAGGAGCGTTAACTGCTGGAGTCGTGTCTACTAGTGGAAGCTGTGCACCTGTTGTAGAATAATCTTCGGACGAAGATGAGAGGTTCCTGCTAAATCCATTGAATACAACACGGTTAATAGTCAAACAAGTAGACAGTATGGACTAGTGAGAAGACAAAGCGTCGAGCAAGTATACTGTATTTTAGATTGTGCTCCGAAATCATGTACAATATTTCCATTCTTAACATCTAACAGATAACTGTACAATCATACTGCTCCAGACTCCACAAGGTATCAGACTTTTTCAGGTCAGGTTCATTTCGATGAGAAGAAGGGAATATGAACAGAACACAGAACACAAGATTGACGTTAATCATGCTTTCAGGGTCATTTACCGCATACCTATGAATCTCAATTTCGCTTTAAGAGTTCGACTTCTAAATATTGCTGAGGCTGTGGGGATTCATATTAATAAGCCTAATTTATGCACCCAAAAGAAGTTAGTTCAGTCATTATCATTACCTTGGCCATCCAGGTTTGAATAATCCGGGATTTTTGTGAAATTTCCCTAATTTTAGTTGATATTCTATTCGCTATTATATCTTTATTATTATTATAATTTAAGCATCTTTAATGAACTGCAATAGCATTGACCATACTTTACAAGTCGATATTATTTAAAAAAACGATAATATTGTTATTAACTACTAATTTAAAATATTCTGTGTATATAAACATTTATATAATTGTAGAGCCTGGAAGAGGAATTTATCGAAAAGAATATTCTTTGCTCGATTATTTTGTGTTTTATAGATCAATATTAAGCTAAAACCCAGGATAAAAACAACTTAGAAATGTGTTTAATACAGCACGAAAAATTTGTTCTGACCGTTCAATCGACGAACAAGAAACAAAGGCTCTGAAGGATATTTTATCTAAGAATGGATATCATGAAAAGTTCATTAATAAATACTCTGAAGAAATAAGCCGCCGTGAAACTATCCAAACAGTTCCGAAGAAATCTGTGTATATCAATTTGCCATTCAAAGGAGATGATGTACAAGAAGTGGTTAAGGGGAAACTCGTCAAAGCTATCAAGAGAACTTATTATGCTGCTAAAATTGTCCGTGTTCCTTAACACCATCAGGAGAGTGATCCAAAAATCAGCGAAAGAACAGTTGCCAATCCTTCACACTACAAACTGCGTATTTCAACTTGAGTATGTTTGTGAGGGGGAGCAAACACATTTGTTGTACAGAAAGGCGATTGTCTACTCGCATGATGGAGAATTTGACAAAGTGCTTGAAAACAGCTGAATTCTAAGTACAAAAATGTGCAATAACAAAGCCCGTTGTCGACTATGGACATGATATCGATGCTGTCAAATCATTCACTGTTGTCAGCAGACAAACAAACAGGAAGATCCTTGCTATTGCGAAGGAGGCGTGTGCAAATAAAGTTTATAAACCAGGTCTCTGTGTACAAAAGGGGGCGGTCGTCACTTTGAATATACCATGGTAGAACGTTTTACTTATTAACTGTTACTATTAATAATATCATTAACAATTTATTCTATCTCTCATTATTATTCCTGATTCATTGAAATCTATCTTTCATCAGTAGCATTATCTCAACATTATTACTATTATTACCATTATTATTATTAATACTAGACAGTTCGCAATTCTTGATATATTGAACTTCTTTCTCTGATGACTTGTTTATCTAAGTGATGTAATGATGAAGCGTGTAGTACATTTTATCTTCATTTCAATCTCTCATACTCCCTCACCCCAACTACCTGTTTGGACATGACCTGAAAATGATTCAAACGTGCCGTTATGCATGACTGATTCAATGTAGTTTATTCGCTTATCAGTCTGATATCTCCAAATGTATTTCCAATGGTGTATATATCCCTGTATTCGACTGAAGAGTTCTGCCGAAATTTGATGAATTCGTAAAATCCTGCTTTATTAACCTTTGTTGCTTGTTTTAAATTCGTATCGGGAAATGAATGTTAACAATTTTCTTATTTGGTACACGCATAATTAATGGGAAATGATCTCGAAGAACTAAAGATAATCTACGGGCTTCGAAAGAAATCGGTTTTGCGGTGGGATACTATGTTGAGTGAGTATCGCTCAACCGAATTAAACTACGAAGGAGTAGATATCAAGATGAAACAGCTTCAAGAAGAATGTCATCGTGAAACCACCCAACTAGGAAAATTTTAAAAATTCATGGATAGATAAGTGGGGGGGGGGGGAATTAAATTTTTAAACAACTTGTAGTTCCTATTGTTAAGTACGAGCACTAGTGAAACATATAAGCCTTACACGCAATATCACTGAAGCCTTAAGCACTGTTCAACATGCATTCAAAGAGTACAGTTCTCAGTTTGAACCTTATTTTACTGAATAAAGTGGTAATCACCTTCTGAGCATCGTCGTTATTGGCTGAGTGAATGTCCAGTGATAATGTAAAACTCAGTGTGTTGCCTAAAGTGAATACGGAGTTGACATCTGTAAATGTTCTGTCATTATTTATCACACTACATTTGTCTGCCTAAGGTATCATTGTGTTAACACAAAAAGGTTTCAGTTACGTGAATGAGCCGATAGCTCAATTTTTTTTATTATTTTATTACAGCTTGACTCCACACCGTATTTTTTGGTACAGGTATGAAATTTTCAGCAAGTGATATCGATAGCCCAAATTTTGCAGGCCGACCATAGATATCAGGTGTGCCACGGCAGGGGTTCGGACTCCAAACCATGTGCATGATCAGCGAGAGTAATAACCGCTGTGCCACCGACTCAGAGCACGTTATAACTTCTCGTCAAGCAGAATCAGCATAGACTTCATCTAGTGTTGTATATATAATACAAGATCAAGCCGATCAAAATCACTTCGCTTGCATTTTCTTCATGCAGCCGAATCTCTAGCAATCTATAAGGAAAAATTTGAAGCATAGTATCCAGCCTCCCTTACCATTATGGCCAAAGTGTTCATTTTACTTTCCTGATTTGTTGTATAATAAAATTCATATAATATTTTAACTTTTTGGGAGCCATTTTCAATTCTCTCCAAATGATCAAAAATGCCCAGAAGAAATTTCAAAAGACTGATTACTGAACAAAGAATATTCACATTTTCGATAACCTGCTCTTCATCAGGTTCTACAGCTATACATCCATAATAATGATGAAAGAATTAGAGTTAATAACAACATTAATGTTTGGAAAACAGAAAGATTGAGCGAAGAAATATTTACTTTTCAATTAGATCCTCATCTCTGGCTCTACTCTAATATACACGTATAGCATTTTTTATTACAATACACAACAGTTTACCAAACAAGTGGGGATATGTTTGTTAACAATAATTAGTCAGTGTCAAAATGTCAGTGGGTTGATAATTTATCCATTTCAACTCTACTCCTTATAACATTTTAATAATCGTTATTCTTATCACATATATGTATATTGACTGAGCAATTATTTAGTGCCACTTAATGACCTTTTCTGTAATATAAATACGACTGTACAGCTTGAAAATGAAGTCGTTGAAAAGAAATTTCTTCGCTGAACAAAAACTGTGTTTTTACACATTTAAAAGGTAGAAATGGATAGAATAAATTAATTTTACAAGGATAACACGTAATTAAAGATGAAGTGGTCAAAATAAATAAAAACCATATAATTTGGACAATTATAATTTTGATAATTTTTAAAGGTTAAGGGGGAAAGGGACGACGTAGTCCTGTTTATGCATTCTTGTAACATCATCCAACATGGTTAAGCAAGGGACAAACAAGATCTATTCGTAGTGCTATTTTGGCACACCTTGTTGATACTGAGCACAAGGTCGATGTGAATACTGCATTTAAAATTATTTATCGCATTCTGACCAATCTTAATTTTGCTCTACGAGTTCGTCTTCTACAGACAGCTGAAGCAATCAGAATCCACCTGAAGAAGCCAAGCCTATGTGTTCAGAAGAAATTTGTTCAGCCACTTTCCTTACCATGGCCATCGTTACAAGAATGCATAAACAGGACTACGTCGCCCCTTTCCCTCTAAACCTTTAAAAATTATCAAAATTATAATTGTCCAAATTATATAGTTTTTATTTATTTTGACCACTCCATCTTTAATTACGTGTTATCCTTGTAAAATTAATTTATTCTATCCATTTCTACCTTTTAAATGTGTATTGATTTTCTTCATTAATTATCAACCCATTGACATTTTGACACTGACTAATTATTGTTGACAAACATATCAGTGCCACTTGTTTGGTAAACTGTTGTGTATTGTAATAAAAAATGCTATACGTGTATATTAGAGTAGAGCCAGAGATGAGGATCTAATTGAAAAGTAAATATTTCTTCGCTCAATCTTTCTGTTTTCCAAATGTCTAAATGGGGATTTTTTCTACATTAAAACATTAATGTTGTTAATAACATCGAATCAATAATAATATCAATGGATTACAGTTCAATAACGTATGTAAGCGCGATAATATGCGTCAACACAACACTCCACGCTGAATATTAGACAGGCATGTTAGGAAAAATAATAGTGCAGAATGCATGAATTTATAGGCTCCATAGAAGGCCAGGGCAGTGGTATTGGTTGGACCTGTTTCTTCTGCACACAGAGCACCGATTGTTTTAGGCGCATCGCAATAGCTTCTCCTGCTTGGAGTATGCGGTACCTGGATGATTTTGGCAATATATTTGGTACCCGATAGATGATGGAGATGGATTCATAGACACTAGCTTTGTGGCCAGATTGGACCAGGTGGTCTAATATCGAGCTGTTGGTGTTTTTCACTATATCTTTATTTAGCCACACCGGTAGTTGTTCCCGAGCGAGACTGCGAAATCAAGTCCCTAGACCAGCGGTCAATATAACTCGCTCCACAAGCACAGTTGAATTGGTAGATACAATTAGAGGTAACTAATCAAGGTACTTCATCTTCCAACTGGGGAATCACCACCAGTCATGTAGAAAATAAGACTTGCAGTGTGCTAGAATTAAAAGTTCTTTGAACTGACTTTCTTAACTTGTTAGTAATTATTTCACTAGGTGCGTCTCCCTTGGGCTGCATTCGTATATATAAAGGCTTCTTCTACTTTCTTGGTCATTTTGTTTCTTGATGAACTTTCCTGGATAGCTATTTTCAATTAAGGTGTCATATACGATGCTAAGTTTATCTTCAATTACATCTTCTGAGCATATAGCTGACACTGTAACTGAGTGTCCTAATTAAATTCCTTTTTTACTGGAGAAGAACAAAGCTATGAAAATGTGTATATTGTCCTGTCCATGTGATTTTCCTGTGCAAATTTTTTCAGAAGACCATTTATCACTTATCTAACTGGTTGTCAACTCTCTCCATTACGTAATATTACTTACTATTTTTTTCCACACATCCACAGAAAGCCCTGAGGACCTAGATTTTATGCTAGTTGGCACTCATCAGCAAGGCATATCTGCAATTTTGAAGGAACTTATATCTCCGCTGAGTTTGGAACTCGCGTCACCCAGATCAAACTTTAGCTCTAAGATGTTGAGGGTCTTCAACTAATCATATGTCATGGCCTGAGGTGTCCGACGACAGCTAGACTACACATAGTTACCTGCACTGGAACTAAAAGTTACCACATCGTTTCTGAGGATGCCAGCAAATTGTATAATGATTAGAATAGGCGACTATTAAGTAGAAGTGTCTTAGATTTACCACCAATAAAAACTAATAGTGACATACAGACCTAATTTTCTACATATACTTTTACATGTCTGGTTGCATTTCTCTCACCCCACTTATGACCTTGCAACCTTATTGGAGGTTGACTGCTTTAATTTATCGATGTAATTAGTATTTCTCAAGGTCATTTAAAGTATTTATATGCTAGCGCTGTCGGTCATTTTCTTTGTTGATACTAGACAATAAAATCTCTCCACGTCAACGGTCTGTCTTCTCTTCTTGCACCGCATCGCGTTCTCAGTGGTACCTCATTGTGTCGACATCGTTGTTGTTGTTGTTGCTAATATTCGTCAGAACAATGGGCTCACGAATCGACTAGGTAGGAAATTCATCAGTGCAACTACCAAGTGTATCAACGGTCAAACCAGATAGCACCAAAAGATTTTTAGGCAGGCAAAAGCAAGAGGTTTCATTCTTCCAGGCGTTTTATTTTTTAGACTTTTCTTTTACCTGTATACAACAACAATAACAACAACAACAGCAGAAATAACAAACAAATTAGAAAGAAGAAAACAGTTGTCAATAAAAATTCACAGAGAAAAAAAATGCATCTCGCTTGTCAAAAAGTGTTTTGTTGGCGGTATACGTGCCAGCGAAGAAAAAGAAAGTTAACAAATTAAATTACATCATGTAACAATTTAACTATTCCAAGTAGTTGAAATAACTTGGAAGAAATATATATCACAAAGCCGCCAGAGTAAGATCTACTGACGGTCCAGAAGTTGATGATGATGATGCGGTTTGATTCGGTGGCGTCAACAACGCTGTTGTATTAGTTGTTGAAGCTGTTTTACTTAAAATTGGCCTATTACTGAATTGTGTAGCTCTCAATGACTCAAATAGAGGTTTTCTTTTTAAACTAATTGAAAGGCAATCAGATGAATGATTTGAATTACTAATATTGTTTATGGTAGTATTAAAAGAGGTAGATATCGCAGTGCTCGTAGTAGTGTTATTACTACTATTATTATTACTACTATCGTTACAAGGGGATTTTGAATCGTTAACATTCATTTTGTCGACTGATGATTGAACTGGAATACTTTGAACACTTTTCACCGGATCACATAAAACCTACAGCAGCAGGATAGTGATAAACAAAACAACACTAGAATGTGTGACGTTCAAAAACGGAAAGAAAAATATTGTGGTGCATTTAAAATTAACAGAGCAGAAATTATTCACAGAAAAAGAAGATAACTCATTGAATGATTTGTTTGACTTTGAATAAAGTCATCTTTTGAAGTCATCTTTGCGTGAGTCAAAGTGGTTTAATCTAACGCCTAAAACTAATAATCCTAGTAGCATGTATGGCACTATCGAGAGTAATAAAGTAGGCCATCCTAATAGGTCAATAGTTGACTTTTAGTAACAACCCGATAGACGAGCATCAATATTATGCTTCATTATAGATAGGTAGCATTCTAGGTTAGCCAGTTCCTATGTATGGTAACAGAAGCTAGAGGAAATTCAATTGGAAAAAGATGAAAAATTGATTAGTTTTGACATAACCAGATTGTACACTAATATTCCCAATAATATAGCGCTGGAGGCGGTTAGGAATGAACTGAACAGCGATCATGAATTGAAAAATAGGACTAAGCTCTCAGTTGATGAAATGGTATTAGGTGTTCAGCTACCTCTAACCTCTACTGTATTCAAATTTCTAACGACACTATATAAGCAAGCGAATAGTGTGGCAATGGGATCACCAATATCCCCAACAGTAGCAAACATACTTATGGATATTTGGGAACACATGGCTCTCAGAACGTTTAATTCTGCTCCTAGGTTGTGGTGGAGGTATGTGGACGACATATTCACTGTGTTGAATTCTGAATATACCCCTTTAGTTTGTCACACATATAAGCTCGGTAGTCGACGGAATCCAATTCGCTGCTGAGTTAGAAAATGAACAAAGTGAGTTGGCCATGCTAGACTAGCATTTATAGGAAACCGATACACTGCAATATATACATAGACTTTAATCCGTCCCATCCAGAATTGGTAAAGGTAGGTTTAATTAAATGTCTATATAATGGGGCCAAGAGCCTAGCTAGTAAGCCAGAAGATTTCAACAGTGAAGTCAAACAGAAAGGGAAAATATTACGAGTGAATAACTATCTGTCGGAATTCTTTCAGAAATGTATGAGGTGATATTAGAAAAATAAGACCAGCTATGGAAATGACGAAAATAATATAGAATTCAAAGCCTCTATAGTACCACGGCGGATATAGAAGGAACATCAGAGGTGTAGTGTATGAATCTCAATGAGGCGGTGACATCCAAACCAACCATCAGATTCTCTCAGAGATAAACATTGTCCACGTAAGAACCCAATAGGTACAATTCGGAAAAATAATACAATTTACCAAATACCATGAGGTGAACCACACATAAGTCAAACTACTAGATCGCGGTCAATTAGATTATTGGAACATAAAAAATTAGCTAGACCTAGAATGATGATTGACCCTGATAAGTTAAATAACCTAGAAGAAAGCTCAGGCATTGCATTGCACTCACTTGCATGTTATCACAAAATAAAGTGTGTGGAACAGGCCGAGAGTACTAAAAAGTAATATAGTTAGGTGGGAGAGAGAGAGAGATTAATCATTGAGTCCTTGTTTATCGATTTAACACCACACACGTGCAATCGAAATGATGCAACGCCTATACCGGAGATACGTTAAGGAAAATAGAAAGGGAGAGGTGGAGATAAAGAAAAGAATATATACGACAAATTATGAAGCCGTCTGACTAAAGTGATATGATTATGAGCAGTAGTTTGTGTTTGAAACGTCATCCAGTTACTTATACGGTATTACCGTGTGATATTTGAATTACACTTACCTAGTATGGAATAACAATCTATCACATAGCCAAAGTTCCACACTTGCACACAGATTCATGTCACATCACTTACTGAAACCAAACACCTATTTAACAAACACTATCCAAATTAAAAAACCCATGGACAGTTTTAGCATTACTCATCTGTAACATGCAAACCATGTCAGAAAAACACGAGTGGTGGTGACAATTTTTTTTATTGTTTAGTCATTTTGATCGATAGTTCACCTCTAATTTTTGGTCTTGATTTTTCAACAATCACTCATCCATAGTTAGCATATGTTTAATTAGCGATAACCACCAGGAGGATTTCAAAACGTCTATAGCTGAGAGTATATACAGCACATGTCTCACTTGTATCAACTACCCAGGATTGATAACAAGCTCGTCGACTGACTTGTCTTCCTTTCTCGAAACTCCTCCTGTTCTTACTGTGTAGTTCTGTCTCATGCAAGGCATGCTGCGATGAGACAGTGGAAAAACCTGAAATCTCTAAAATATTCAATCAATAGTATATCTCCAGCCTACTCGATATGCGACGGAGGTCAGTGGCAGTCTTGTGTCTACACATGACCTATGTAGTCAAAAATACACAGACTTAAAGCTTTAAATGTCTCAATAGGGTTGTGAATGGTCTTATTCCTCCTAATTCGTATACTACTCAGTGGTTGTTTTGCTTTAATTGTGATTACAATTTGAAAATCTAAACAGGTGATTCATCGAAGAGACTATTTTCAACGAATTTCACATCAAGCTGTACACAATCGTATATATGTGTATGGCTTTTAAGAGTTTATATCCTGTGAGGGAATTGAATCACAGGTGTGAATGCCTAGAGTAATTATAATAGTAGTATGAAATGCAATTAAAATGTTTGTGATTATAATCATAGTTGAATATCAAGTGTCAAGTGGCATAACAATTAATGTCATATTTAGAAGGATTCATAGGATGTATAGAACTTGAAAGGGGTGTGCCATTATAGGATTAGCTAAAGACGTTACGTGACAATGTGTGAAATTTGATAACATAAAATTTAACGTTGCAAAACAAAATTGATTTAGAATAACAAGTGGGAGAAGTGAATTAATACCAGGAACAGTTCAAAGTGAGAATAGTAATTTTAACAATTGAGAGAGAGCCAGAATGTGAATGGGGATTACCGTACTACGGCATAGAGGGATTAAAACTATGAAAGCTGGAGGAGTTGAAGAAACTTTTTCTGTATACAGAGATCTGGCTCCTATATTCCAATGGTCAAAGCTTCAGCAATACACAAGAGTCGGATACGTAATGATTCGAGGAAATTACTTTTCACTTTGTAGATGACTTTAAAGGCTCAGACTGTAGAGATAGGGTGATCATTATCAAACAGATGTTTAATGATCGCGCTTCTCATAGCTCCACTTCCACCTATTCGTACCCATAGAGAATAGTGTTCTTGCACCCTCTTAGACAAAACCCGAATCGAAAGGCCGATACACCTAGCTCCCCCTGAGCAAATGAATTAATAAACACATATAGAGTTGGTCAACTGAGGGATCTTGTCCTTCAGATTATTGAACAGTAACGGTCGACTGCAAAACGCTATTCTCAACGATGCAGCAGGGAATGCCATTTTCATGGACTGTGAGATTCTTCTTTTAATGATATCAATAGTAGAGCCATCTTTGAATCCCACTCTCATGTACAGCATTATTTTTTTGTTATGGACGTTAAATCCCATTTCATACGTTTTCACTGTGTGTTCCTGTCTATAAAAAGTGGTGGAAATCCAGTTTCCATTAGGATTTTTCTTAGAAGATTTAACTCTTCCTCCACGGCATCAGGACTACACATGCGTCGAATGCAAGTGGCAAATGACCAGACCAAGTTTCGCTCTTGACCAATGGGTACCAAGGTGTAGAAATTTATTCGTTAACCATTCCATGGTAGATTTCTAAAAATCGATCTCTTCAGAGTTCGACCAATTTTCCTCGATAAGTTCACATCGAGGAAATGAATGCTAGACTCGTTTTCCAATGCAATTTGAATTCAACCAAACCTTTTATTTCCTTTTAGCATAAGTGTTATACTCATCGTCAATTAGCGATATACTTGTTCTCATAGACTATTCTACAATCATAACAACCTTTATGATTTGTGTACATTACTTTGTATTCCAAGAACATAAAGCTTCGAACGTTGAAGTTTCAATGGAAGTTCGCCAGTCTCATGCCTAAACCTTCCACCCTTTACTCGCCTACAACCTATCAGTAGTCAGCTGACTGACCTGCTGGTTTCAACGTAGAACTTTGCACAGATGTGCAACTGCAGCAGTTCGAGTTGCCAAACTCCCTACTTTTAGCACACAAAGTAAGAAAAGACAGTAAACAGAGGTTCAAAAGAGACATAAACAAAAGTATGAGACGAAGAGAAGATTAATATGGAAGAAAACTACAGTTTCATTGGATATGATAAATCGAAAAGAGTGAATGCATATCTGCACCAGCCATCGAGAACGACAATTTTGAGCTAGCCATATCACCAACTGTCTCCAGCCTTCTCATTGGTTCTTACCATCGGGAGGACCCCAACCAGGAAGTCTACACCTCACTATGTGGCCGGCTGGCTTAAACTAACTGTTATGCATTTCATTGACTGACGAGGCCATGTTTTGGTCTGACCACCACTAGCTCTCTCCCTCTCTCTTCGCAACCTGATCGTATGGCAGCTAACATTCCCCATCGAAGAAGGCGATGGTTAGGGATGCATGCGTAACACGTGTCCTAACCATCTCTCTCAATCGATACAGCTGCTTCACAATTCACCTTCTCAATACATTTCCCCGCCTTACCTAGCACTCACTGGACGCTTAACCTCAATATTGCTCACCTTATTATACCAACTGACACACACGGGAGATGGAACATAGACACCTGTGATCAAAAGCAGCTAACCAGGTTATCCATATCGTCAACTTTCAAAAAACGTCCATGTCTCACTCACAGCCATAAAGAAAGATAAAGCGAACTACTGAGCAGTACACACGCCCTTTAGTCGAAAGCCAGTCGGATATCATTGTCTACTAACCCAAAGATGGCGTAAGTTGACAAATACAAGATGAATTCTTTGCATAAATAGTAAGATTTTGTCAGCGATCAACCCACTGCCGTTGGCTGATGCAACTCCGCAAATAAATGAAGTGAATAACACACACCAACAATCACTTCACTCTTGCCTATCTTTAAACTAGGAGTGAGTCAATGTAGTCCAGTCCACTCCAGTCGCAGATTGCTGCTCTAAGCGTTCAGAAGACTGCTAAATTTTGTCAGCTGCTTCACCTAGAAGGGCTGAATCATCTGCATGCTCTAAGTCAACGAGATTATCCCCTGATGGTAACAAGTCAATCCCTGAGTCACTGAATTCAGTTAGGGTTAAGCCCATTAGTACATCTATGATGAAATCAGACACAAATGAGGACAGTGGGCATCCCTCACTGACGGATACCACTATACTGGTTGTCACCACTTCAGATGACAACTCGTTGTTGGCTGTCACCTGGCTGACTGCATGAGTTCGAGTAGAGTTCCTCAATCAGTGCAGTGTATTTTCTCTGTATTCCCTTCACAGTCAAACATCGCCATATTAAACTAAGCAAGGTGGCATATCGGTTAGGATGCTCGCCGACCATGCACATGGTCCGGGGTTCGATCCCCGGCCGACGCACTCCTTTACCTCGCTAAACCGGAGATAATGCTGGTGAAGAGGGAAGGTTGGGCATGAGGCTAGCAACCCCATCCTGTAAAATAAACACTGCTACAGAAACTTCAGGCCACTAGCTTGAAGCCCTATGTTCCACTGGGGAACGTGAAGGAAAAAAAAAGGTTAAGGAATGGCGTCAGGCGGTAATCAAGCCTTGAAGCATAGGGACAGTTGAACATAGCTTCATTATTTCTGTGCTCATTTAGGTTTTATTACTATTATTACAGCTTGTGCTTATGAGCTAATGAGAATGTGACGAAATATGCAGTTAATCTTTCTTTTTTCTTCTTGTGAAGAGAAACTGAATACACATTTAATACTAACATGTTAAAAGATGAGAAAACCCATCACAATGACTTTTATTGTACAAATAAAAGCAAACAAGGCAAGACAGAAAACTCACCTTAGAATTGTACTTTATGTCCATATTCACAGTGGCTGGAATTTTAGAAAAAGAAGGCATCACCTTTCCATCAGACGGCTTACTTTTACACCAGTCATTAAATGCTAATCGACAGTGTTCGCCAACACATTCTGTTGAACAATACTGACCATTCCATCGAGGATCGTAGATAACTGGATTTTGACAGGAGGGATTACAGCAAAGTTTGTTATTTTCGTTTATCTTTACCAAAAGGTAAAAACAAATATCATCAGGCAGGAAGAAAGAAAGTTGAAAAAAAGAAAAGGAAACTGGTTAAACAAACAGAAAAAACCCTAATGATTTACCAAGTCAACACATTGGAAAGGTTCTGTAAAAATAAGACACTAATTCTAAGCTAAAAGGCTATGCGTCACATTTATTGTGTGTGTGTGTGTGAGGGGGGGAGGGGCTGCTAATACTACCCCATTTGCCCAAAATGAGACCGGTGAAGTAAAGTTGGGGACCCGGAACGCTCTAGCTGAAGGTCAAGTGTTAAAGTCAGCCATCAAGTAGTGGTTTTGTAGGGATTTTATTTGATTGGTTGGTGGATTTCATCATGAGCTGACGTCAGTTAGAGAACCATTGGAAAACCGGCTGGGAGTACTGGACGGCTGTTTCGTCCTAGTTTAGGACTCTGCTTCAGCAGTAGGCACCCACAAGGGTCACAAAGTCTAAGGCTATAATAATGTGATGATAATAGTTTGGCATTTTTCAGATGATAACGCTAAGGCTGGAAATAACATCCATTCCAATGGAACAAAAACTTATTTATATGGTGTCACATGGTGTGTCCATGGTGAACTTTTTAAACGACCAAAAAGTGGAGAAAAGGCGAATATTTGACCAAGGACAAAACTTCGGGAATAAGCTCAAAAATATTATTATAATAAACAAAAGCCAATCACAAACAGTATAAATACATAAATAATATGATGTATAAAGGGAAGAACATACTAAACTCAAAAGTTTCGAACGATATTCCGAAAAGCTCGTTAATTGCTGGGACCGGACTGCCACCAAAGCCCGTTTTTTGTATTCCTGAAATGAAAGAAAATAAGCATCATTACGCAAAAAGAGTAACATTCGAATTTATCAAACGTAAACATAATCGGTGTGAGGTGAGACTGGCACAGTTTGGATAGACAGGTAACATCAGAAATCTGATTTCATAGTTTTAAAATATCAGTCAAGAAATTCCAAAAGGGATTCGCAAATGTAAATATAATTGAGTACCATACATCAAAAGTAGTGCTATAACTGACAATAAGTTCTACGAGCTCTATGAGCCACATGTGTAAGTCGTAGCAGCTAATTACAATGTCAACCGAAGCAACAATACGCCATTAACATGTGAAATGAAGAGAGAAGACAGACAACTGACAGAAGGGGTCTTACTGTCAAGACGTACTTGCTTCTTCACTGAAAAATCATAGGCTTAAATACTCGTAGGGTTGTATGCTAACGGTTCTCAGGAGATTTACGCTTGTGACTGTATATCTTTTTAATAAGCCTTGGATTCGTTTTTTGAATCATCTTGCCTAGATAGCACAAAAGCTTTATCCAGCAAGTAACCAACTGACTAGTACTTTATACTTTAGTGCATTGTACAAGTTTAGGAATGAATGTGAAGTAAACTAGTGGAACATAATTACATCGTTTATTAAATGAAAATAGACTCAAAGTCGAATGTTTTACGAAAATATGCCTCAGTTTCTGTGCGCTTTTAAAAGGCAGAATCTCACACAGATACAGAGTTTAACAGTATGTATGTTTGTCAGCTTTGATCACGGATTGGTATGAATTACAGAACCACTGGAAACCAGTTGGGAGTACTGTACGGCTGTTTCGTCCTGGTCTTGGACTCATCGGCAGTATGCACCCAAAGGGTTTCGAAAAGTGGTTCTCATGACCCAGTGGGCAACGCTTTGGAATTTCGAGGTGATGGGTGTTGAGTTCGAATCCCAGTTGGAATAAAAACCACTCAGTGAGGTTGCAGGTATGTATATCTGACTGGTGACTAGTCACAAATGGGGTGAACAGTGGAACTTGGATTCAACTGTTAGGCCCTATTAACTAAACAATATGCCATTTGCAATGATGAATATATGAAATAACTGACTGTTTAGACTTTGAAAGGAAAAAAATGAGAACAACTTAGCAAGCATAATTATGAAAATAAACGATAAACAAATAATCTAAAACAAGCAACGAAGGTTAATAAAACAACGCCCTTGAGACCTATACTATCACAATGATAAAATCACCAGACCAAAAATCGGCACATTGGCTATGTGAATTATTACACCCTTTGAGAAGACGTTTTGGAATGTATATAGTTTCTGATTCATTCCAGTTTGTCAGGCAAATTAATGATGTCAATGTATCTGATAAGCATCTAGTCTCTTTCGATGTTACCACCTCCCTGTTCACAAATGTCCCAGTTGTTGAAACTATTGACTTTATATTGCAGAGCAGCTGAAGACATACCCATCCCAACATCGAAATTGAGGAAATTGTTGCTTTTATGTACTGAAGATGTCCAATTCCAGTTGGAAGGGCGTCTATTCTATCAAGTTGATGGTGTCACAATGAGAAGCCTATTGAGACCACTTTTCACAGATTTACTCTTGTCAGGCCTAGAAACCAGTATTTTGCAACAGCATAGACGACAAACGAAAGTATAACTAAGATAGGTTGATGGTATTTTTATTGTCTCTGAAAGCAGATCAAAAGCTGAAGACCTATTGATAAAATTCAACTCAGGCCATCCGAATCTCAACTTCACAACGGAACACGAGGAAAATGGTACTATCAAGTTGATCACGGACTGATATCAGTTAGAGAACCATTGAAAACCAGGGAGTACTGGACAGCTGCTGTTTCATCCTAGTTTGGGAATCATCGGCAGTACGCACCCACCACCAGGGTTCGAACCCAGGACCTTCCGGTTACAAGGCAAGCTCGTATACCATTCAGCCACTGGGACCCGATTGAATGGCTCATGAATTCTAACTTCTACCAATTCGTGATTTAGCGCGACCCCAACCATTGTCGTTGGTGGGACATCCATCCGCACACGTGACATCTAATTGGACCTCACTGGTCACGACTTCTCACTAGAACTCCAGGAAACTCCATCCTGTAGCAAGTCACTAACTATCAAGTTCCTAGACGGTTCTCTAGTGAAAAGGACTGCTGGCACAATCGAAAGATCTATATTTAGAAAGTCTTCATGGACGGGACAATACATAAATTTCAAAAGTTTTGTTACAGTCCAGTATAAAAAGAACTTAGTCAGAAAAGTGTTCAAATAGAGCAAGAAAAATTTATTCTGACCGTACAATAGATGAACATAAAATAAAGGCTCTGAAGAATATTCTATCTAATAATGGATATCCTGAGAAGTCCATTAATAAATACTCTGAAGAAATAAGTCGCCAAGAAACTATCCAAACAGTTCCGAAGAAATCTGTCTATATCAAACTACCATTCAAAGTAGATGATGTATAAGAAGTGGTCAGGGGGAAACTCATCAAAGCTATCAAGAGAACATATTACATTGCAAAACTCATCCGTGTTCCTTAACACCATCAAGCGAGTGCCTCAACAACCTGTGAAAGACCAGTCGCCAATCCTCGACACTTCAAACTGCGTATTTCAACTTGAGTATGTTTGTCAGGGGAAGCAAACACATTTGCTGTACAGAAAGGCGATTGTCTACTCACATGATGGAGCATTTGACAATGTGCTTGAAACACAACCGAAGTTAAAGTGTCGTAAAGTTCAATAACAAAGCACATTGTCGACTACTGACATGATATCGATGCTGTCAAGTCATTCACTGTTGTCAGCAGACAAACAAACAGGAAGATCCTTGCTATTGCGGAGGAGGCGAGTGTAAATAAAGTTTATAAACTAGGTCTCTGTGTACAAAAGAAGGTGGTCGTCACTTTGAACGTTTTACTTATTAACTGTTCCTATTAATAATATTATTAACACCTTATTCTACCTCTTATTGTTATTCCTGATTCATTGAAATCTATCTTTTATCAGTAGCATTATCTCAACTCGTCTCAACATTATCACTATTATTACCATTATTATTATTAATACTATTCAGTTCGCAATTCTTGGTATATCGAACTTCTTTCTCTGTTGACTACTTGTTTATCTAAGTGATGTAATGATGAAGGGTGATGCATTTTATCTTAATTTTAATCTGTGATACTCCCTTCGCCCAACTATGTGTTTGAACATGACCTGAAAAAGATTCAAACATGCCGTTATGCATGACTGATTCAATGTAGTTTATTCGCTTATCAGTCTTATATCTTCCAATGTAATTTCAATGGTGTATATGTTCATGTATGTAGAGTATTCGACTAAAGAGTTCTACCGAAATCTTCGATAAATTCATTAAATCCTGCTTTATTAACCTTTGTTGCTTGTTTTAAATGCGTATCGAGAAATAAATGATAGAAACATATGCGTATATATACATATTAATTAATTAATTTTTTCTACATGAACTTGCCTTCTTTGCATTCTTTGATAATTGACTCCAACGTTCATTGATTAATCGGCATAGATCATAGAAATTGATCATTGGATGTTCAGATTTTACAGTAGACTGAATTTCATGAAAAAACTGTGAATAACCTGTATTCCTAGAGAATAGAATAAAATAAAATAGTAGATATTTTGAAAGGAATGCAACACTACAATACTACCTCTTCTTTTTTTCTTTTTTTTCTTGAAAACGAATAAGGAGAAGGCGCAAATATGCGAGAAAGTTCAAGACAGTTATACTTTTCAAGTGTTGATTTTGTAGGGATTTGATTGGTTGCAAAAAGATGGATCACTACCTGATTTCACAACAAGCACCACTTGAAAAAATTAGGCTAGTGCTCACTAGTGATTGACTACAAGCGGAAGCTGCCTGATGTTCCAAGGGGGAAGTTGTGACCACCGGGGATCATCAAGTTGGGTATAAAGAGATATACTTGCTCATGACGTCTAGCTGGCGGTCGCGCCACGAATTGGCGGATATTAGAATTTATCGGCCATTGAATTCTATCCAATGGCTGAATGGTCAACCTGGGATCGATCACTCAGCTAGTTCGCGAGGACTCGCAGATGTAGGGATAGCATTGAGTGTTAGGGCAGAAAAATCACTCCTTGACTGGATCCCAGTAGGTAGTCGTATGTGTGCGGTCCGTCTGAAGGGGTCCTTTATAGGAAGGAAGGACGGTGTAACCCGTCGTCGTCTTTTCGGAGTCTCCACTTAAACCCCAACAGACTGCTAGCTGACTTTGATCATAGGTGTCTGCGTTCTACGTCCCGAGTGTGTTAGGTGGTATAATGAAGTGAGCAATATTGAGGTTAAGCGTCCAGTGAGTGCTAGGTAAGACGGGGAAATGTATTGACGAGGTGAATTGTGAAGCAGCTGCATCGATTGAGAGATGGTTAGGACATGTGTTAAGCGTGTATGCCCAGCTATCGCTTTCCTGGAGGGCGATATCAGCTGACTGACACAGGATCAGGTTGGAAAGAGAAAGAGGTAGTAATGGTCAAACTAAAACATGGTTTTGTCAGTCAATGAAATCCACAACGCTTAGTTTAAACCAACCGGCCACATAGTGAGGTGTAGACATACTGGTTAGAGTCCTCAGGATAGTAAGAACCAATGAGAAGGCTGGAGACAGTTGGTGATATGGCTAGCTCAAAATTGTCGTTCTCGATGGCTGACTCAGATATGCATTCACTCTTTTCGATTTATCATATCCAATGAAACTGTAGTTTTCTTCCATACTAATCTTCTCTTCGTCTCATTCTTTTGTTTACGTCTCTTTTGAACCTCTGTTCACTGTGTTCTCTTGCTTTGTGTGCCACAATGAAGGAGTTTGGCAACTCGAACTGATGCAACTGCACATCTGTGCAAAGTTCTACGTCGAGACTAGTTAGGGTTAAACAGATGTCCTGTGCTCTTCTTAATTTTTAATGGCTATCTTATTGGTGTCAATTTGTGGAGATATCTACCACAAAACCAATTAAACACCTAAAATATAAACATCTAAATTTATATTTATTATGCATACTGGGAACGCATGATGTTATCATGATCCCACAGCACGAAAACCTTTGATACTGTTAGTGGCATCATGATGGCAACAACCTCAGCGCGCTCGTGATTGTCATCTGGATGACTACAGTGGAATTTTAACCCCGTGTAGGCGATTTGGGAAGTGATAGATTGGTATGGTTTGAGTAACATGGATGAGGATACGTGACGAGGAAATGAAAGCTTGTGGGCTGTCAAACAACATCTAGCTAAAAATGATGGCGATGTTTTGTTGAAGCTCAGTTATCCACTCAAAACGCGCAAGGGAAACATAATAATAAATACAAGGAAAGGATATCGGTTACAATTGGGATGAATCTGATTGGTTTAAGAAAAGAAAACTTACATCATTTCAGCTGATTTGCATTTTTCACGCTTTTTCTCACTACATATCATGGCAAACTTCTTGGATTTTAAAAGCTTGATAAGGGAAAAACACAACGAAAAAATTTAAAAATAAGTAAGAAGCAAGATATTTTGACACTCTTCCCCTAACCTACAAATTATATATGACTGAGACTGAGTTTTCAACGTGGGACTTTGCACAGAAGTGTAGCACTTCAAGTTGCCACACTCCATTTAGTACGCAAAGGTAGGGAAAGAAGTTAGCGAGAAATATTATGAATAGAAATGTACGGGGGAGAGAGAGAGAATAATTACAAGGGTAAACAAGGAAGTTCAGTGGGTCTGGTAGACTACAAAGAGTGAATATGTCTGCAGCATTGTAAACGATTTTGAATAATATCACCAAAACTGTCAAGCTATTGCATCCTAGCATAGCATCTCGAGGACTCCAACCACACAGTCTACACATACTAAAGTGGCTGGCTCAAACCAGCTGTCCAAAACTTCAAGGACTGATGCCAGTGGTTTTGATTAAACCACTCCTCACTCTTTTCCAACCCCTGAAACTGTTAGCTAATATTACCCAAGAAGAGAGGCGACGGCTTGGCATGCGTAACACGTGTCCTAGACATCTCAATCAATGCAGTTTCGCAACCTTATTCAATAACATGCCAACGTTACGTAACACTCTGCGTGCAACTATAGTACTACTCACCATATTATACCAATGTCCTGCATTAAACACATTTTAAATAGACAGCCGGGTATCGATCAAAGAACGTCTGTAGTGCACAGCAGTTCGCTCTTTCCTCCTTTATAGCTGAGATATGACTGTTGAGACTGGAAGGTTTAAAAAGGTTACCCGTCTTTGACGACAGGTAGAACTCAGTCACACTGAACAACTTTTTCATGTACTAGACTATGAAGCATACACTTATCGTGGCAAGGCAAATGATACTACCCCAACTCTTCAGGTTGAATTAAGGTGAAGTGCGATTCGAACCTGGGGCTCGATGGTTGAAATTCGAGTCCTTAAGCCATTTCCACTCTACAGACAGATAGACATTATCAATCTAAAAGGCCAGAATTATTTGTATGGTAGTCAAAATATTTACATTTCATATCTGGATAGTATGCAGATAGGTGAGTGAAAAACTTGAGCACCAAAGGTGACAGAATAATTGAAGAGAAAAATATTAAAAGACGGTTGCTGCGAAGATAATTTTCTTTTCGACGAAGTCCAATGTGTATATTCCGTGATTTGAAAGAAAAATATGTGCGATTTGACAAATTAAGATACAGGTAGGCTACTATTCTATGCATATGGACCATTGTCAACGATTCCTAACCATATCATTTATGGTTTCATAAATTCCAAACTAGCAACCTACACGATGCAGGCAGTCCAACTACGTCATGAATTTCTATCACATTTCAGTGTAATCGGTCACAATTCGCATTCTTCTAGCATAATTCCACTTCGTATAGACAGGTTGTGGGAGTGAACTATTGTGTAGGAGTGAAAAAAATAGCTTGTTGCAGACACCAAAAGTCGGTGGCGATTTACAGTCATCTTTGACTGACTTACCCATCTAATCTAAGACTATTTTTTTCTTTTTTCCTTCACGTTCCCCAGTGGAACATAGGGCTTCAAGCTAGAGACTTGAAGTTTCTGTAGCAGTGTTTATTTTACAGGATGGGGTTGCCAGCCTCATGCCCAAGGTGGGATGAGAGAAATACAAACAGACATGTAAGAATGACATGTGGAAAACTAGGTCTGCATATATTACATTTATCACAGGCACATATATTAAAACCAGGAGTAAGATGAATTAGATTAACGTATGGAAGCGAATTGTGCATCGGTAATTCATTCATGGAACGGTTGCCAACCACACCTCACGTGGTCTGGGGTTCCATCCTCGGGGTGACACACACCTTAACATCGATGAGCCGGTAGTAAGGCCAGTAAAGAGGAAAGGTTGGGTGTGAGGCTAGCAACCCCACCCCGTAAAACTAAAACCATTGCTACTGGAATTTCAAAGCGCTAGTTTGAAGCCCTATCTTCCAGTGGGGGCGTATAGGAATAAAATAATATAATAAATAATAATGGAAACAAACTACGATATATATATATATATATCAATTTTGATAATATCTTAAATCTAAAGCCTACATAGGATAAGTAATTTAGGTGTGACAAAATGATTCAGAAAAAAATAATAATAATTAACTTACTTCAGTTACAGGTAACGATGAAAACTCATCTACTAACTCCTTGAATTCTTCATCAGAACTACATGACAACGAGGCAGAATCATCTGAATCGGATAAATTCGGTAAGACTGAATCTTCTTCACATAATGAGATAGGTTGTTTGCCCTCTGAGTTAATATGATTATTATCATTACCATCAGAGGATGGTACATTGGTCATATTTCCAAGAAAATCACGTTGTGATGATTGTAGATGACGAAAATTAGACTGAAGAATAAAAACGTCAGAGAAAAATTAGCGGTTCACCACGTCTCATAAAAGTTAAAATAAAGAAACAACCTTAGAATTGAAGCTGTTAAATAATGGAAGTATTATTATTATTATTGTTTCCTTTAATTCTTAGAGGAACATAGGGCTTCAGTTGCACGTCTCCACTGAGTTCGGTTCTCCGCCAACATTTTCACCTGGCTCCAAGTCTGCTCACATGCTTTCATTAGCCTCTTCACAAATGAAAGTATTATATGATATCAGATAGTTGGAGGCAATCGGCAGGAAGCCTTGGACCTAAGCTGCGTGCTAGTTCATACTCGTCAGCAAGGCGTTTTTGCAACCTTGAAGGAACTCATGTCCCTTCTGAGAATCGAACCCACGTCACCCAGTGCTGCAGTCAGAGATGTTACCACTGAGCTATTCGGGCTCACGATTGACCTCCTGTAGGACTGTAGTGGGTAGTTTGATTGGACACTAGTAACTAGTGTTCTGAATTTTGACACAATCTTAAAATATCTCGCAGCTGTTTCCACTCCCCTGGAGACACTGAAGGATAAAAACGCCCTGATTCATTCTTCTTTGGCCTTTTGATTGGCTAATGTGAAGAAAAAAAGGTAGTCAGTCATTATTCTCGATAACTGACACATATTTGTCTCTATTTGCATTATTTATGACTACGAGATCTGATTCAAACGAAGTGTATGATCCAACTAGTTAGTAAGCTTAATTGAGTGACTAAAACTCGGAAAATCGGTGATAAGGAAGAATATATCAACGGGAGAGAGAAAAACACCTGACAAATACCCACGTGATAACGATTAAAAAGACCTAGATGAGCAAAGACTACTTTTTTTTCTCAATTTCTCATACAATATTCTAAAAGGACACAGAAGTGTCGATTACTATTATATCTGCTGGTAACAAAATTTACAAACTTACATATCAAGAAAAACAAAAATGGATAGATTGCAGATGTTGACCAAGTAGTCCCACAGCGATGTGTCACTACGGACGACAGACTAAATTATTACTACACATCCACCGAAAATTAAATTTTAAAAATATTGATTTCCTATACGTTAATCAAATAACCAACCAATCAAATTTCAACACATTGATTATCGCTCACAAATCATCCCAGTGTTACAGCATATAATAATGTTCATGATGATCTGACTAATTTTAATATAGAAATTTGCAAAGATATGCAACAGTTCGGGTCGATACTCTCTCTCTCTCTCTATGTAGTACACAAAGCAAGAGAAGAGAGATTCAAAAAGGGAGAGTGAGAGACAGAGATAATAAACAGAAGTCCATGATAATTTTTGTATGACTAACGTAATTATTTATTTGTAATTACGCTACTTTCACTCTCATTCACTCTTTTGAAAAATATACGTTTCCAATATCAGCTTGTGTGAATCTCCTTGAAATTACCAATGCAAGTAAGGGAAAATCTACTCGGGAATTATCAAATGTGCCTTACTGTTAACTACCTTACTTGTGAGAAGATTCAGTAGAGATAACACTTACGTACGTAATCTAAAAAAACATTAAGAGATGAATAGGGTTTAGAAATTATCACCACTAGATTTACAAGGGCTTAGAAATAAAAAGAGTACTGTTCAGAGAATGCGATGTATTCTGAGCGTGTATAAGGCATACTTTTAAAGTTAGAATTTTCAAAAGAAGTCAGAAGAGAGAGAGAGAGAAAAGAAATGTAGACGGATTACACACCAAATTATTGTGCAAGTCCAGAAGGCCATAGTAGTAAAAGTGATTGGAACAAAAACCGCTTTTATATGTATACGCAGTTCAGGATTTTCCTTGCATAGACAAAAGATTTAGCTGGGGATACTTCGAACGACTTTTCCCGTAGCCTATATTATCTCTTTGGTGGACTTCTCCGTTGATACGAAATGATATACAAGGGTAAGAGGATCGATTATTGAGCTGTTGGTCCGTCGAATTCTGCCTTCTGAAAGCCATATTATCAGATGTTTTTGCGCACGTCTAGACAGTATCCTAGCTTCACAGGAAGGAGCAAGTGATGCGCTTCATATGTATATACGCATATTGATACTGCCAACAGTGGAACATTCTAATGAATGATAGGTTGCGTGGGCAAAGTGGGACGTAGAGATGCGGAACAGGCTGGTTTCTAAACCGTACTCAGTTTTTTGCTTAGAAGAATTACATCTGTCAATTTCAGGTTTACAGCCAACTTTTTCTCTGGTACTTTTGTCTTTTATCAATTATTGGTTTGTAACAATTTTGTTTGATTGGTTAGAGGATTTCATCATGAGTTGACACCAGTTAGAAATTCATTGGAAAACCTGGGAGTACTAGACAGCTGTCTCGTCAGCGTAGTTTGGGACTCTGCTTCAGGAGTGCGCACTCACCACAGGGGTTCGAGCCCAGGACCTTCTGGTTACAAGCTCCCTTTTCCAATGGTTCTCTAACCGATGACAACTCATTATGAAATCCTCCAACTTCTGTCTTTCGTAGATTACCAGTCTTACTTTTTTATATGTTTATTGATGATGAATGCTAGTGAATCACCACCATTCTGAATCCATTTACTTAACTACTTCCCATATATTTTTTCATAATGAAACATTGTAATAATCCACTTGTTTAATTTCCGACAAAAAAATAAGAAGACGTAATTTATCTGAAATGTGTAATGCATTTGTACAACACATTTTTGATATTCTGCTCTCTCTCACACACACACGCACTTGTCATATACATTTATTGATATAGAAGGCAAGAGATCATATATGATTACAATATGGATCAAACAGGTCAAGGTCACAAATGAGAGGTAGGCAGATGACGTGAGAATATAGGGTAAGAAAAAGGATGAAAATGTTATTGTAAGTGAAGTAAATTGAACCTTTGTTGCCTTCTATGTAGATGGGTATGACAAATACGTGTATGTGATCAGAATATCCAAAATATGTTGCGCAAATGCATTACACTTTACAAATAAATTACGTCTTCTTGTTAACAAACTTATCACTGTTGTTAGATTTGTAAATTTCTGTACTGCATATATATGAGATGGTTGGAGGCAATCGGCAGGAAGCCTTGGGCCTGGGTTTCATGCTAGTTGCCAGCCACCAGTCAACAAGGCGTATCTGTAATCACTTTGAAGGAACTCATGTGCCTTATGAGATTCAAACCATAGCTGACTAGTGAGTGCCAACAAGCACGAAACCTAGGTCCAAGGCTTCCTGCCAATTGCCTCCAACCATCTAATAACAACAATCCTGAGTGTACCGTGATGGTGAGCCACCTAGAATGGTGGCCACATTGCAAACTTGACTGGTAGAATTCAGTCTGCAGTAAACAATGGATTAGATACATGTCACTAGATAGTGTCCAATCATATATATATATATATATATATGAGCTCACCTTGTGACCGGAAGGTCCTGTGTTCGAACCCCTGTGATAGGTGCGTACTGATGAAAAGTCCCGAGGTGGGACGAAACAGCTGTACGGTACTTCCAGGTCTACCAATGGTTCCATAACCGATGTCAACTCATGATGAGATCCAGTATCCTATAAGGAGTCAGTATTTTTTACTCCTAGTAATTTAAACTTAAATCATTACAGACTTACACTAGTGACAGTTTCTATCAATTATTCCTAGTCGTCGTCAGAAGTGTGTTCGAGAATCTTTTGTAATTTACATTTTTATATTTTTTAGACTCCGGCAATTAAACAACACATTCGTAAAATGATACAAATGAGCCCGCATTATCCACCTACACTTCGTTTTCTTGCTTTGTTCAAGTTTATTAATGAGAATTGTACAAATTTATGAACTTGTTGTCATCACTGAGAACCTTTCACAATCTTTCTACATCATTTGATATGCATACCAGAAAGTACGCATTGACTTTGTCTACACGTGAACCGATCACAGCCTTATTGTTGGTCAGTTGTTTCATTAAGACAATGTGTGTTATTTTGAATTTTAGACAGCAGTCAAGAGTTGATTTGAAGCGTTGTAGTTCACCATTGGAAACAGAAATTGACAAGATTCAAATTCTTCCTCTGTATAAAGAAATGACATTTCCTAGACATGCACAAAAACATCTCCCGACATGGTTATTAAAAGGAGAAATCAGACGAACCATTAGCTCAATTCTTGAGTACCGTGTTCTGGAATATCACTTAGCATTAAGCAGAGAAATCAATTGAAGGAATACAGAAGGTAGTTCGTTCGAAGTGTTTCCAGATGCATCTTCTGTCCACAGCAGAACCACTTCATATACACAAGGAACTGTGTATACTGAAGCAGTCTGTCCAATCACTTTTGTTACCATGGCCTTAAATCTCTTTTTGACTGGCACAGATGACTAAACTATGGCAATCCTGTACATAAATTCATTGGGATAACTATATATCATCGTGTTACTCGACCCGTTCACAGCTCTGATCGTTTTCTCATGTGACTTCATAAATTTTCGATAAAATTGGTGTGAGTTCCATCGAAAGGATTGATGAAGTTATCGGTATGATTGAACACGTAATGAATATAGCCCAGTGATGATAGTTGGCTATAACTATTCCATTGATCTGTGTGAGAGGTTGTCCCAGGTATTCCTATACGTTGGATTATAGGCAATAAAACACTGGTACTGTGATCAGGGATCGCCTCAATATATCCTTTGTACGGGGGTGGTGTCATATGATCCCAACGCCTATTGCTGATTGGCACTCAATCTACCTCGATTATATTTCTTTTTTACAAGGACTGTCTCATCCACATGAAAAAAGACACTAACGCCACCAAGTACTTGCGTCAGATAGTTCATTCTCCATGATGTTGTGTCTCTGCAGTACTGATACTGTAACAACAGAAGGCAAGACACGGAAGTCAAGGTATATTTTTCATTAATCAAACCGCTGTTTATACATATATATATATATATATATATATATTTGAATAAGGCATTAAGAAGGCAAATTTCGCGAGATGATATCATTTCGTAGTTTCTTTACAACAACTTTACAACTAACATGGTTAACAATAATAAAAGAAAATAAAGGGCATGACAATTACTCAGTTAAATAAAAACAAAAGTACATACTAATGACCAATATTTAAAAGGTCGTGTAGTCCATGGTAGGCGAAGATTGAAGTCTATTGAATTTTGTACACACAGTTTAGGCTGTATGTGATTAATCCAAAGTGCTTCCATCACCTTCAATAACCTTGAATTAAAGTTATGTGAAATAATTATGAAACAGTCACTAATATTGATTTTGTGACCTGTCATTAATAAGTGCTTTGCAATGGATGATGCTGGATTTCTATTCAGATTACTGGCACTGGGGTTTTCTATATGATTTAGTAGCCATTTTGGAACATGTTCTTTCCGACGACATTGGAACATTCTGTTGGTTCTACCTATATAGGTGTCACCGCAACAACTGCAGGTGAACTTGTAGATACAGTTTGAAGTAGAATCCACAGAATTTCGTCCTTTAATCGTAGGTACAGGGATCGAAAATGTTCGGCAAGTGAGAAAAAGAGATGTGGCGTAGAATGTGCGTTTGATGGCTGACCGAAGTCTTTGAGCTGTCAACTGCATAATCTGGTCACCCTTGAATAGTAGGTTAATAAAGATAGCTTTCTTTGGTACAGAAGCTGTCTTTTCGAGATGTGGTCTTTCTTTACCGTGACAAGTGATAAAGTTTTCTGGATAACCATTAGCTAATAAAACTGAATGTATATGTCGAAACTCATCCATCACTGTGTCACTCGTGCATATTTTTCGGGCCCTTGAGAACAAACATTTCACTAGGGAACGTTTATACTGGATGGGAACAAAACTGATCAAATGAAGATATTGTCCACTCCATGTCTGTTTACGAAAAATAGATCGCTGAATCGTTCCATCATCTCTCCTGGTCATTGTAATACGAGGAAACCAAGTTTGTTATTCGATTCGAGTTCGGAAGTCACTCGAATATTTGAATGAATATGATTAAATAAAGTAATAAAGTTTTCAACAGATTTACCATTATTACCAATAATGAGAGTATCATCTACATCATGTCGAAATTGGAGAGACAAATGCAAGGTATGCTTGGAGAATTTATGCTGTATAAACGGTATTCTTCTCACCTGTAGATAATTCCATCAATACAGTGATGGTATCTTTGAAAATGTATAACACCTCCATATCCACACGTTTTCTGCCTTCCTATGAGTCTGTTTTCCAAACAGTAATGGGATTTGCTACGCAACTAGTGTACAGCATAGATAATTACGCCTGTATACTATGAACTCATCTGATTGGTTGCTCGAGGTCACTTATCCATTCATTGGGTAGTTTCGCTTTGGGCCACTATAGTTTACAGTCACCCTTGCACAATAATTTGTCATGTAATTCATCTTCATTTATTTTTTCTCTTCTTTTGACTTTAAAAATACATTTTATAAATATTCTTAATATCATGCTCCTATGAACAATATTTCTCCTGTTTCCAGGCGCTTACAGCTATAACGATAGTTATATCTGAAATCTATTCACCTCTTAATACTTAATAACGGATTAAGATTATATAAGGCTGCTTGACAGAGTCTCACAATTTATCTATATTTCTCCTTCTTGATATGTAATTTTATACATTTTGTTTCCAGTATTTTATTATTTATTTATTGTTTTTCCCTTGGGTTCCGAGTAGAACAGATGACTTCAACAACACATCTCCACTTTATTCTACTTTCTACTGTCCTCTTCACCTGCATCCATGAGTGCCCATAGTCCCGTAAACCACGATTTCCTCCACGTCACCCCTGCACCGACGACCCACTCGTCACTTCCTATTTGGATTCCACTCGAGTGATGACCTGTATTGCACACGATGTCATTCGACGGCCTCATCAAAGTATGCCTGATCCATCTTCATTTTCTCCTACTTTTTTTGAAGCAATCGGCTCTTCTTGGTTAGTTTGTTTCCAGCCAGAGTTTCTTGTTGCTAATTCTTTCTGGCCGGTCGATCATTTGATCTTCCGTATGGAGGCAGAGAAGGCAGCTGTCAATCAAAGTCTGCAGTAACTTGTTGGAAATGCTTTTCGTGACACTCCCGTAATGTTTATGACCCATATAGAAGAACCAACTGACTTCACATCGGTTAACAGTAGGTATTACTAATGAACGTCTTTATCGATACTTCTGTAACATTATAGAACACTAACTACAATTGTGCAGCTTTGAGACGAGAAGTTACGAAGTGGACGTCGCGTGAAAAAAAAGCCTAATTTCCAACCTGGAACATTTCAGAAAAGTACACAGGTACCATCGAAGTTCAAAAGACAGAAAATAGTGAGAAGTGGGAGAGACAGAGAGAGAATAACTTAGTGAAGAAAAGTGAAACTCAGAATTCTCAATTCAATAAGCAATATGAGTACCAAGTCTCCAACCGTAATATTCCAGTAATTATATAGACCATAAACAAACTAGTCTTCGCTACCCTACGTGACTCATATAAGCCGTCAATAACCTATCACCTGACAAATATGCAGAAACAAATGATAGAATTGATAAATGTTGAGGAGACATTTGAATGGAACCGGAATAGAAAGCGACAGATTTGTCATCCAAGGGTAACGTGGAGGGGGTCATGTGAAAAGAAAGTGACAGTGTGTCGACAGTCTTGGGGCTAGTTGAAAGTCATTGCAGAGAAAAGAGTTTAATGGAGATGTTTTACGATCTATGGGGAATATATAATAATAATAATAATAATAATAATAACTTCATGATTCATTCATGTACGCATTTAGTGAATCTTTGCTGTTTTCCAACTTAAGCTTATTTTCGCTAACTTAGGCAGTGGGTAGGCATAAGCAAAACACCTTTAACTAGCTCAGATGAAGATACACAGCCTAATCGAATGATTTACCTCATTTAACTAACACTAACTTGAGTGATCGGAAGAAAAAGAACGTATGTCCAAATAACTATAGTCTTGCTATATATTTTGCTTTCACTGTTGATTAGATATATCTTACAACTGTGAAGTAGATTACAGCACTGATTGATAACTAGTACACCTGGTCTGCAACAAGTGATCCAATATTTTGCCGGCACCAGAGATCATACATAGGACAATATACAACACACGGGGTTTTGTGTGTCTTCTGCATGCGATTCGCCCCTGTAAAATGTAAGATGCTGCTACAGGACTGGACTACGTCAACTCCTAGCTTAGTGATACGGAGTGAAGTGATAGAACATGTTGACCATTTCACCTATTTAGGAAGTTGTATCAGCACCAACGGATTGATTGGTGACGAAATCTCACCACGGATCCAAAAAGCTCGGGCCGCTTTCGCTAACTTACACCATCTCTGGCGTAGGCGTGACATCCGACTATCAACCAAAGGATGTGTGTACTGCTCAGCAGTTCGCTCCGTCCTTCTCTATGGTTCCGAAACATGGCCAATACGAGTTGAAGACATGAAAAGGTTGACTGTTTCATAGATTGAGATGGCTAGGTCACGTGCTGCGCATGCCTAACCATCGCCTTCTCCGACGGGCATTACTAGCTGATATAGGTGCAGGTTGGAAAAGAGTAAGTGGTGGCCAAACAAAGACATGGCCTCATCAATCTATGAAATCCTTGACAGTTAAACTGAGTCAGGTAGGGAGATGCAGACTTCCGGGTTAAGGCCCCCGGGACTCTAAGAATCAATGGCTGGAGACAATAGGTGACATGGTTCAAAATCGTTGTCAATGGCGCAGATGTATTCAGTCTCTGTAATCTTCCATATTCCTTTCTACCATTACTCATTCTGTTTCAATTTTACACTAGTCAAAACTCTATTGATTCTCTTTACTCATTTTCTTGTCTACCTTTGTGTGCTATTTGGAACGTGGCAACTCGAACTGCTGCACTTCGGTGCCAAGTTCTATGTTGAATCCAGACAGTACCAAAGTAATTTCAACAGTACGCGATTAGTTTAATGCATTCGATGGTTTTATCGTTTCACTATTGACTAGAAGTTGTTTCAAACGGGTGATAAAGCATCAGGTTACATTTCACAAGGATTGAAAGTAGGATCAAACAAAGTCAAATTTTCGCTTACTTTTGCATTTAGAAAACTATATCTTATCATCTCTTTCATCATATGCATACCATATACAGACCAGCTATTTTTCTCATAGCATATCGATTCTTCAAACAGTGAAATCAAAGATGATTACACACCAGCGAGTACTGGACTGTTATCTCATTCTTGTTTGGGACCCTTCAATAGTACACACCCATGACTACACCATGAATCATATATGGGACTTTCAGGCTAAAAGGTCAGCCCATTGACCATCCAACCTGTGAGATGGAATCCAGTATACTTAAAAGTTCTCAGTGCTTCTCTAACTAAAGTCGGTTTGTGGTTAATAGATTTCGAAATCGATCACATCTCTGCGAACCAACATTCAACAGTTGCATTTTATTGCTTTACTTTCCTTCTGGAAAATAGGGTTATAAGCTAGAGGTTGGGGTTGTTAACCTTATGCCTAACCTTCTCTCTTTACCAGTCTTATTACCGGCTTAGCGAGGTAAAGGAGTGTGTCGAACCACATGCGTGGCTAGCAAGCATTCTACCACTTTGCCACCAACAGTTACATGCATTAGTATATTTGTAATCAAATCAAATCAAATTAACGGCACCGGCTATTTCTCATGAACATCATTTGGTTACCATAACTTTGACGAACAACAAACCTGTATATGATACTCAAAAACTTTAGTGTCAAGTGTACCAATACTAATATAACTAGTCAATGATTTATGCCACTAACGGTCTTCAACAAATGAGTTTCAATGAGGCTTATATACCCTATCCAGAAGATCTAAACTTTCCTGCTTAGGACAATAACTGACAAACTCTCAGTTCTAGTTTTATACATTCTGAAATCGTCGCCTTTAACCTTTCTTTGACTTAAAAACTAATTTATGCCTATCTGTCTAGGAGATATTTCACTGATAATTAGCATAAAATTTTCAATTACTATGACTCCTTAGCTCTGCAGACAACAGTGATTTCCACTTCAACACTGTCTGTTGTATAGCCCCTACATGAAGATAAATGGATTGTCGTCGTTTAAACGCTGGTTAACTCAATCCTACTACCTCTTCAGGGTTTTCAAGAGACATGGTAAGACATATCTACCCATTCCAAACTTGCTTTTCTCCTTTTGTTTGAAGAATTTACAAACTACGGTAAAAGCTCAGTTGATTACAGTGCTCCTCCTCTTTTAAGTGACAACTGCCACTAAATTTGCGTATTACTGCACACAACAGTGATTCAATGACTTTACTTATCTGCATTTTCTTCTCACTGCTAGGCTGAGTCAATCAATAAAATAGGGTACGCAGAATCTAGCAAAATAGTGTATCAGTTTTAGATATTACAGCAGCTGAATTACGGAGAAATGATAAGTTATATACAAAAGCTGTTGGAGATGAATTACTCGAAGTTATGAAGTTGTAATCCCTGAGAAGTATGTTTTTGAAAAGCTTTAATTAAGTGGAAATTTGTGCACTAAGCTGTGAGAAATAGTTTTTTTTGTTTGATAACTAATATTACTGTATAGTTGCTTCGATAAACAGAATGCAGTTATTCACCAATGCACTACTTATGGAAGAAACAGTAGACTTTGTAAACGAAGAACTCGTAAGACGAAACATCGATGTCGGCATTCTTATATCTTTTATAAAAGAGCTTCTCTTGAAATGCCCAGTGTATATTCGCTTTTTATTCAATACGGAACTATACAGATAAATCGATGGTGTGGCAATGGGGTCACCACTAGGACCCATTCTAGTCGACGCTTTCCTTGCAAAACTAGAGAATAGGCCTCTCAAAGATGCAACTGATGAACTAGAACTCTGCTGTCGGTGCATGGATGTGAAACATTTTTGATTATGAAAAATGAGGATGAAGCAAAGAACACCCTGGACATATTGAACGATGTTCATCCTGCAATAAATTTTACTATTGAGAAAGAAAAACACTTTAGTATTTCACATTTCTACATTCAGAAAACCTACATCAACTGGTCAATATACTCACTTTTTCAGCTTCGTGCCCTTGAAATTCAAAAGCGCTCTGATAAAGGGTTTGGTTCACAGAGCAAGAGCAATCTGCTCGGATGAATGTCTTGATGAGGAACTTAATAATATTAAACGGTTGCTGAGAGAAAACTTATCCAGAAAAGTCTATTGATAAGAATATGAATCTAAAATCAAAGCAGCCCAAGATACCAACAGTTCCTAAAAAGGCCTTCTTCTTATGAATTCAGTTCCTCGGGGACAACATCAGTGAGATAGTAACACAACGCGGTAAAAAGAGCATTCCCTGCTGTTGAATTACGCTATGTCTTCAAAACCACACCTATTTTGCGTTCTGGAGTAAAAGACAAACTGCCTAATTTCGCCTCTTCTATGTGTGTGTATCTACCAATTTAACCGCCCTTGTGGAGCAAGTTACACAGACCGTATAATTAGGCGTGTTTCTCGTCGAATTTCCGAACATCATCCTGCGTGGTCAAGTAAAGCACAAACAAAATCCATTCGTAGAGCTATTCTATCTCACCTTGTGGATACAGAACACAAGATTGATGTCAACGAGGCTTTCAAAGTCATTTAACGCATACCAACAAATCTTAACTTCGACTTAAGAGTTCGTCTACTACATATTACTGAGGCCGTTGGCATCCACATTAAGAAGCCTAATTTATGTGTCCAAAAGAAGCTAGTTCACACATTTTACTTACCTTGGCCACCTGGGTTTTAATGATTCTCAATTTTTGTAGAAATTTCCTTAATTTTAGTTGATATTCTATTTGCTACTATATTTTTATTATTATTATAATTTATGCATCTTTTGTGAACTGTAATTTTATTAATCCTATTTAACAAATCGATATTATGTAAAGAAAACTAACGTTGTTATTGACTACTATTATGGAATATTCTATGTATATGAGCATATATATAATTTTCTATAGTTTGGTTTGTAAGGATTAGTTATGTTTTACGAGTTGATCACGGACTGATATCAGTTAGAGAACCATTGAAAACCAAGGAGTACTGGACAGCTGCTGTTTCATCCTAGTTTGGGAATCATCGGCAGTACGCACCCACTGGGATTCGAACCCAGGACCTTCCGGTTACAAGGCAAGCTCGTATACCATTCAGCCACTGGGACCCGATTCAATGGCTCATGAATTCTAACTTCTACCAATTCGTGATTTTAGCGCGACCCCAACTATTGTCGTTGGTGGAAATCCATCCACACGTGACTTCTAATTGGACCTCACTGGTCACGACTTCTCACTAGAACTGCAGGAAGCTCCAACCTGTAGCGAGTCACTAGCGAGCATCAGAATCGAAAAGCATATTCTTTGCTCAATTATTTTGTTTTTTATAGATGTTTGAATGAATATTTTCGCTATATTAAGATATATCACTTGGAAAGCAAACACCCAAATCAGCATATCACAGTGCCAAAATGAATCAATCTCATAACTTGTTTCAACGACGCTCTTAATCACCTCTCAGGGAGTATATATATTCCACAAATATCTATCTCTTTCTCAACAACCTTTCTAATCAGCTGATATAACCGATTAACAACAACTGAATGACTCTATTTCACTTTCTGGTTGGGGTCCTCGGGGCGGTAAGAACCAAAGAAGGTTACCTAAAATTCTTCGTTCTCAATAGCTTGCGCAGATGCATTCACTCTTGGTGATTTATCATATCCAATAAAATTCTATTGTTCTTACATGAAACTATTCCTTTTTCCTCACTCACACTTCTGTTTATCATCTCTCTTTTGAAGCTCTCTTTACTCTCTACTTTTACTTTGTGTACTAAGAGAAGGGAAGATATGCTAGTGAAAAGTAACAAGTTGGCAGAAGAAGCATCAAAGATAGGACTCCAGGTGAACATAGAGAAAACGGAGGTGATGAAGATCCCTGGCCAACACCAACAACAACAACAGACAGCAATCAGCATAAATGGAAAGAACCTGAAAGAAACTACCTCCTTTACCTACCTGGGAAGCATTGTTTCAACTACAGGCGGAACTGACGAGGATATCAAAGCAAGGATCGGGAAAGCAAGGTAAGCTTTCATTACTCTCAAGTCTGTGTGGAGGTCAACATCATTCAGCGTCAAAAATAAAATCGGGATTTTCAACTCCAATGTGAAGTCAGTACTACTATACGGATCAGAGACTTGGCGTGTCACAAAAAGCATCTCAAACAAACTACAGACCTTCGATAACAGTTGTCTTCGCTCAATACTCAAGATCAGATGGCCGGAAAGGATCAGCAACAAAGATCTCTGGGAGCGAACCAACCAGGAACCGATTGTGAAACAAATAGGCAGGAAGAAATGGAGATGGATTGGCCACACTCTGAGGAAACCAGCAAGTGACATCACTAGACAAGCCCTCGAGTGGAACCCAAAAGGGAAGCGACGAGTTGGTCGTCCAAGGGTGACCTGGAGGAGATCATGTGAAGAGGAGATGAAAGCATGTGGGCAGACCTGGAGCCAGGTGAAAACTCTAGCAGAGAACCGAACGCAATGGAGACGCATGGCTGAAGCCCTATGTTCCTCTAGGAACTAAAGGAAATAATAAATAATATAATAATAAATAACTAAGAGAAGGGAGTGTGGCGACTCGAACTGTTGCACATCTATACGAAATTCTACGTTGAAACCAGTTAGTCATTATTACCATTCGGCATTATTGCAAGTAGAATTTCGGTGGACGTGACTACTAATAGTGAATTTTTCATACTGAGTATGACAAAAATTAGACACTCGTATCGATCAAATAGTGAGAAAAACACAAACTGACTAAAAGAAACACCACATAAAATTCATATATACATATATAATGGTTACTTTAGACAAATGAAATCTATTCACAATATTAAAAACTAACCAATGGTTGATCATCTTCATCAATTACATCCTTTGAAGTATTCCTTCTGTGCCCATTCCATAAATAATCATCGTCATCATCCAAAGAGGAATCATCCGACTTATAAGTAGTTATCAATGGCATGCATTTTTTATTAGCCATTTATTAAGCTTTAATTTTACGGAGAATAAAACTTTGTAATAATAATAATAATAGTAATAATAATAATAACAATAATAATAGCAATAATAATAACATTATGACTACTGTTAGCCTATGAAGTAGATAATTAGGAAAATGTCTAATAACTATACACATTAACCTTGAAATTTTGTATAGAATTTCAAATCGTCAATGATTCTGCTTTTCTAATTGAAGTAACGGTGATTCAAAACACGACATACTTTTGATTCTTACATTGATCCAAACAAGTTGAGTAGCAAGTCACTACTGATCAACAACTTAATTTCAACCCACCATTCACCCTGTTTTGTACGATTGCCTTTACTTGCCTCAACAGTTTTGACCATAGACTCTTATGTACCAGTCACACGATCTATGCCACATCGCCCTCGGACGTGCAACTCATCGTCTCCCAGTTGGGTTTCACTTGAGAGCCTAGCGATGGGATTGTTAGAGTGGTACGGTGTAGATTCACAGGTGGCAATCATAAGTCAACACATTTCCACTGGCTAAAACTGCTGAATAGTAAGGTAACGTGCTTGCCTCAGAATCTGATAGTCCAGCACCTCTGAAAAGATGGAAGTTACTAATCAACAAATTCAAGTAGGACTAAAAACTAACTGCTCTTAATTAACACACACACACAGAGGGAGCTTACTATTGATTAATTGAAACAGTAGCTTTTTACAAGCTGTCACAACGAGTAGAAATATATTCAGCTTGTAGAAATTAACAACTAATCAATTTTTACATCAGCTGTTCAATGGTAGACTGCGACGCGGAAATTCCGAGTTCAGTTGCCAGTCGATGCAATCCGAAAAGTGTTACCTAGTTTACTAGCCGATGATGAGATGGTAAGCCCAGAAAAGAAGGCAGGTTAGACGTAACGCTAGCAGAATCATCACGTAAAAAGGAAGACATCATTGTTGCTGAGACCTCAAAGCTTAAAGTGATATGTTCCATCCAATGGGAACGCAAGGAATGAAGAAAAAAAATCATTTAATAAGTTCAACATATCATGCCTGAAATTAATTCACAACGGTGCACCTCAACTTCTAATCAATTAAAAAATAAATTCTCTTCTCCTTTTTACTTGTTTAGAAAAAACAACAGATTGAGCGAAGAAATATGCATTCCTTTTCAATCAGTTCCTCATCATCGCCTGGCTGGCTCTACACTAGTACATGTTTTCTACTATCAAAATGTATTACCAATCATATAATTATTTTGGCTAATTAGTTTTAGGCACACAGGAGTGGGGATGAAATCAATAGGTTAACGGTCATCAAAACAATAGATGTTAGTAACAAGATATCTAAGTTTTGAAGGAGGTGGAAAACTTAATTACGGAATTCAAGATCAGCCGGTTCTTAGGCGTTAGTAACAAGTTAGAAATAAAGACTAATTGCCCTATTTTACCTTTTTTATGTGTTTTCAACAGTTCAACTGCTCGTGCAGAGCTAGTTATATTGGGCATACGATCAGGCAAGCTCATCTCCAAATTTCTGAACACCGCTCATCTTGGTTTGTCAAAGGTTCGAATAACGCAGCTATACGCAGCTCAATACTACCTCGTCTCGTCGATACTAACTGGACATCAAGTCGACTCTAACAACGCTTTCACAGTTATTTATCACATATCACCCAACCTCTCGCATTGTCTACGAGTACGACTTTTACATACAGCAGAGACAATCAGAATTCATCTGAACAAGTTAAATCTGTGTGTTTAAGAGAAATTTTTACGACTTCTTCTGCGATCACCATCTACATGACATGTACTAAGTTTTTATAAAAACGATTTTTTATCCCCTCCCCTTGTAACTTTTGACTTTGTTATTTTTACAATTCTAGCTAATTCAATCAACTTGTTTGTATTATATGTAATCTTTCTGAGCCATCCTATTCTTCTCAGTCATCATTAGTCTACAAATTTCTTGATTATGCAATAACTTGTTGCTAATGCCTAAGAATTAACTTATCTTGAATTCCGTAATTAATTTTCCCCCCTTCTTCAAACCTTAGATATCTTTTTTTTTTAAATAATAATAATCACTTTATTCCACAACATCTTGTTACTAACATCTATTAGTTAATTGTTTTGATGACCTTTAACCTCTTAATTTCACCTTCACTCCCCTATACCTAAAGCTGATTAACTAAAATAACCACTTGACTGGTAAAATTTTGACGTAAAAAACTATAGGTCAGTGTAGAGCCAGCCAAGCGATGATGAGGAACTGATTGAAAAAGAATGCATATTTCTCCACACAATCTGCTTTTTCTTTTCTAAATGCGTAAATGGGAATTCGTAAATTACTGAAATCGTCTGAGAACTTGTATTTTTGCACTGATGTATTATAATATTTCGCTATTCTCTATGAGAAAGCTGTTGTTCAGTCATGTCATCTTTCGTTCAGCGCATAAAATACGGGGAATAATGCCAATACTAATGTATAGTATCAAGTAATTAAGGTAGATCAATCGGCGAGGTTTAAAATGTTCATCACCTAAGGTGTCTGGAGAATGCATTAGGCACCAGAGCCACACTTTCACGGAGAAAAGTTAGCTGCAATATGATTATTCACTTCTCTACCAACAAAATAATGAAAACTCTTCTTAATTAAATTATGCTGTCTCTCTCTCTCTCTGATGATTTTGCTTTTCATTTCGTTGCCTGTCGTTCTCACCCATATTTGTTTACTAGAGAATCCGGGCATTTGTATTCTTTCTTTTCGTGTGTTGCTTCTCAGAAGTCTAACGACTTGAACGCGCAAACACCTATGCAATGTTATAAGTTTATTTTTTAATCACTTCACATATAACTATCATGAGAGTGATCACGGCACATATGCAATGCCTTAAAACAGTAATATGTGAAATAGTGGAGAAGATTTGCAACTCAGGCCGATGATATTGAATGAATTGTGTTTCCTGAGTTGGTTGATTCAATTGCGAGGCTATTGTCGTCCTTCTAGACAACATGCTTCCTTCAGTGCAGGATTTATTCTAGAATGAACTTCATTCAAATTCTCCATGAATGATGTAGTTGTGTCTCCTGGTGACCATTGTCGTCACTAGTTGCCGTTTTACGTCTCTATCGATCATTTATACTGACTTGGAATTGAACTTTCTTTCCATGTGATTTACTTTTTATTAGTTGGTAAATTTGGCCTATGGTAATGTGTTTGTTAATCGCTGACTGATTCACTTGAGTACTAGGCTTATGGACATATTTGAAGACATTAAATTCACAAAATAAGAGGGGTTAGACAACAAAATCCCACTCTTAAATGTCTCAGTCATGAGAACTAACACAGGAATACTCAACTATAGTAGTGATAACCCAACTACCCACAGAAGAAACTGTGTGCAGACATTGTTTAAAAGAGTTCAAAAACAGCGCTACAGCACTCCGGCGCTGAAGAGAATGGAGTAAAAATGCCTACTGACCATCTTCAAAAAGAATGCATATCCTCACAATTTCATTAAAAACTGTTTAAGCTCGAGTCATAACACCGACAAGAAACCGTCATCAAGGAATACAGGAAAATTCATTCTACTTTACATAAAAAATATATTTCCGGAATAACAGCTAGAATGTTAAGGCCGTTTGAAAAAACATATAGCACACAAGCCAGCTGGCACAATCACCTCATTTTATATTGTGCAAACCGATAAATCCAACAGAAAAGGGAGATAAAATTGCATGCATGAACTGCAATAAACATGACATTGGTCTGAGTGGATGTTCCCTTCGAATCCAAATCCAAGAACAAAAATTAGCACAAGAAAGGTATGACATATATATATATTCTTTCACATAAAGGTATGTAGATAATTCTGGACAGCAATTTGATTGGAATAATGCAGAAATTTTAAATAAAGGAAACATGAAAAATGAAGTCAGGAAATTTTTAGAAGCCTGGTTGGTACTCAAATGAATCAGCCATCGATTACCAAACATACTAATATAGACCAAATTTACCAGCTGCTAATAAAAATTAAATCAAATAACAAGAAAGTTCAAATTCCAAATCAATAAAATCATCGACAGATACGTGAATTAATGACCAGTCACGACAATGGTTGTCAGAATATACAATTATATTTTCATTCATGGAGAATTAAAATGAGTTTATTTTATACTAGAACGTTCGCTGAAGGAAGCATGTTGTCCAGATGGACGATGACAGCTTCGCAATTAAATCAACCAGCTCAAAGAACACAAGTAATTCACTACAGTAATATGTGATTAAATCAACTATGCACTAACCCCAACCATTCACATTATGATAATAAAGAGGAAAGAAAAGTAATGAAAACGGAAAGGAAAGCTGAATGATCAGCTAGTTGTCAGAGGAAAACAAGCACACTGTTGCTAAGGCAAACCGGAGTAAATATTTTAAAAGGCGATTCATATTCTTTGAAAATTAGCCTCAATACAAATAATTTATATTCCTTCATAATACTAGAAATTCTTTTCTTTATATATCTGGACTGACTGTCGATGATTGGAGACCTTCCAAAATGTCTCGCAAGAAAAAAAACCAAAACATCTGGAGTTGGAATTAGAAGAACTCAATTATTTCAACTACACAGTTTCTAGAAGAGGATATGAAACTGGGAATAGATAAGATTATTTTAGTCAGTGTCAATGTTAGTGTTCACACCTGAAAAAACACACTTAGGTTCAGGAAGCACTAACGAATCTACTGAGCAATTGATAAGAATGCTAGGAAATACAAGGAAGTAAAAATATATTCAAGCAAACAGACGAACACCTATGATATGCCAAAGGTTGGTAGCAAAAACAGTAAAACCAAGAAATTGAACCAATGGTATTATCACACTTATTAGACCAAAGTTATGAACTGGATACGCGGATGAAAAACACTTAAATGAAGGAAAGAAAAGCGGAGCGGAACCTAATTGAACTATTATACACAATGTATTCGCAATACTAACTTCACAAATGATTTAGCTGTAAATTTCAAAATATTTCAACGAGTTTGTTTTGAAGATTGGATGGACAGCTTCTGTATAACAATCGAATGGACATGTGATTAATGGATATGAATTTGAACACAAATCCAAATCCCTTATTTAATTCAACCAAACACAGACATAGCACAACATGAGCAATAAAAATCAACAGCAATATAAGGAAAAAAGAAAGTAACGAATGAAGCATTTATCAGACACGGACTAAGAGGTGTTCCTCAGTTTTCATTAATTTTGATAACAGAAAACAGCATGAGTGTCAAATATGACTGAGGCTAATTTCACTTAAGAGGTATGTCTACAATTGATTTGGAACTGTTTTTAGTGTGGTTGCGTTCTCCAGACCTAATGGCTAAGGCATATGAAAAACGAATTTTAAGTAGGTGAATTATAATTATAATCTCCTCAAACATAGAGCACCGCTAATCAGAATAGGTAAGGCTAATGATGCACTGTCTAATGTCCCAGTTGTTTAATTGTGTCGACTGACATAGTGTTTGCTTTGCAGTAGGTCCCACACTAACACCAAGTTTCTTACGGAGAGTGGCTGGAGCAGCTTTCGAGTGTTGTCAAACACCGTTATCGCTTTCACTGTGGTCACAACGATTCTATTCGAATATTTGGATTAGGTTTATCACCGGAAGACAGATTTTCGAAAGCGATTATTTGGGGACTCAAAATAGTACATAGATCGTAATTTTAAAAGACGAGTACTTGACAAAACCAACCATAGGACGTAGTTTATATGTAACCACTGATATTGAGACAATTATGATTATGTTAATTAGAACGAAGCAGAATGCAGTTTGTAAGTGGATATTCGGAGGTTTGCAGCGTCACAGCAAAGCTTTGAAATCCTCACCTTGAATGGTATATTAATCAGTAACCGCATGCAAATTAATACAGCCGGCAACAAGTTACACATGATGCAGTTGATAACGATACTATCCCGCCACCGAAACCTCACTAGATGGGGAGTAAAAAGACCTGACTCGTCCTCTGAAAGTTAAGTGACTACATGGATGAACCATAGCAATATCATTATGATTCCTGTCATAAATTGTAAGACAGTAGAACCATCCACCTAATCTATAAAGCAGCATAAAACCGAGGGGAACTGTATTTTTATGGGTTGTTATGACGTTTGTTCCTCTTGGTTCAAGCAGCATCAGTTAGAAGTCCAAGTTTTTCAACGTTTCTAGGTAAACCCAGTGCGCCAACTAGTTCGGTGACGAATCCCACATCTTTATATTAACTTTACTTTTGCGGCAGCGTTAGGAAAAGGTAGGGTCTGTCTTCAGAGTCCATAAGTGCGTGGTCACACGAGAATTTCCAAGAGAATAGAGGAATCTTCCACCCTTAGTCCTAAAGCATCACTACAGATTTATTCAATCAAGAAAAGTCAGTTAGACTGTTAACTCTGTCACATGCGAAACTAGTCAAAGTAAAACCTCGAAAAGCCAAACAAGTAGTAATATATCACTAGTGCAGTTAGAATCGACCTAGATCGAAAATGAAAGTCGAAGGCTAATCGCATAAAACTGTTTATTTAAAAATTACGCCTTAATAATAGAGAATAAGAGAGACTACTAGATTGGTAAGTAAAGTGAACTAGACTGGAATACTAGTACGAATATGTGCTCGGAAGTGCATTAGTTCAATCTGATGCATATCATAAGAGTACACGTAGGCAGACAGAAAATACAAAGAACCTACAGTAAATGAAAATGAACGAGAAAAATACTCTCATGAAGAATAATGACGATATTCAGAATCTGGGGGATCCAGGGGATTGAATGTTTGTACCACTGAGGATGGTATTGAGCCGTGGATGAAGCAGTATGCAAATAGCGGTTATCTAGCATCCCGAGAAATTGAAAAGCAGTCTACACTTTATGTGACTCCAAGTAACAGTTAGGGATTTCATGGATATGTCATGATTTGGCCGATGACACCTACGACTTTTCCATGCTAATCCTATGTCACTTAACATTGTTCGTCAAGGAAGTCGGTGGGTCGGTATGCGTATCACATGTCCCATCCACCTTAATAAATGTGGGATCATAAACTCATCGAAAAGCTTCCTCATTCTACCTAACGTGCGATTTCTGACTTTATCAATGCTGACCACATTATGCCGCTTAACACCCAAAATTGAAGCAATACACATACTGTTGCAAACGCCTTTCAATGTCAACAGCCGTGTTTCACAGATATAAATGAAAAACCAATAAGCGACACATACGTCTTTAGATGGACCAATAATAAATTAGCGCTTTCAATTCACAGTTTTTCATAAATACTCCTAAAAATATCTGTATCGAATTTACTTCTCTGAGGAGACACATTGACAGCTTATATGGTAACACAGGAAGCCTTGAAAAAATGGGAGAACGACAGCAACTATCACAATGTTTAGTGTTTGAGACTCAAAGATTCACTATCATATCAGAGGAAATTGTTCAGTCACTTTATTAGAAGAATAAAATTGATGGCAAACAATTCCAGTAGGGTCGCAAGTGCGATACTATTTTACCTACAAACCTTCGGCTTTTTCCTTCTTCACATAGACTATCACGATTTCAGTACTTTTGGCTGATCCTTCAAGCAAAATAATAATCATTGAGTGAAGGCGGTGAGAATTTTTGGAAATAGGTACAAAATGAGTGTTATTATTAGCTGGTTTTCAGCTAATATCACATGAAGTAGGATGTAGTTGTGATTGCAACTAAATGCACACAAATAACACACGCAGGTAGATTTTTCAGTCTGATTCACAAAATCGACGCAAATTTTATAGCTCAAGGTTCTTTTCAGCAGCTTTAGAAACTGCTGTTCCACTTTCTATTCTGACAATTGTCAGACATTAGGAGAAACAAGTCTACAGTAACTATTAGTTACCTTGTTAGACAAAACAAAACGTACGAAGTAACTATAATTGGAATTCTTCCCTTGTTCACGTTTCACACTATCATTACATTATTTACTGTGCGCTGAAAGCACCTTGAGATTTTCAATTTGATGACCAATACTTTTTCTCAAACACTACTTGCAGATAACCAGTGAACTACAAAATACTGGATTTATTATCCTGTGCTAGAAGCGGAGTTTGACCAGTATATAGGTTCTTCCAGATGGAAAAGAAGCTAATATCCTTCATATGAACATCTGTCAGATCTATTTAATTAACCAATTTAAAGTGAGACTAAGTTTTCCTGGGTAATTTACCAAGTATGGGAAGCTTTATTTTATAAGATTAACAAGACTCAACCAGACGAAATTGAGCAAAGAATGGTTAAATAACGGTTAAAAAAAGCAGATTTCAGGAAAATCTTGTTTAAATAATGGTCAAAATCGTGAAGTTCGGCGAAAGTCTCATATGACCAAAATTCGACTATTTTCTTACTACAGGTGAATATTGGGGGTGGCGCCAGCCCTAGTAAGGAACTTCTGGGATATTTCAAATGGAAACTAAACCAGTCGGTACCTATATGACATATTCATTTAACCTCTTCTTTCCAATACGACGCTAGGCAAAAATAGATTTTTACTTACCTGGTAGTCACTTCAACAATATACATACGCAGCAATCGATCATACACATTGGAAACAAGGCAGTGAACGGACCTAGAGTCTCACAAGAGGTGAAAGCTCGGTAAAGACGTGCGTATGGTGTAATTCCAAAACAATCACCCCAAGGTCACATAAATTTAAAAAAGGCACACTGGCCTATAGGTCCAATATTTCCAAACTCCAATATCGTTTTTATGAGCAAGTACAAACCAATTTGATTTCTTTATGCTCGCCTCTTGATTTTGAGGTATAGGTTCTTGATATTCGGTAAAGTTCACCAGGCTGCCCAAAAAGACTCTTCTCATATATCAAGAGAAGAACACGTAAGAGTGATGCTATCCCACCTCTTATGCTTGAAGATGACCAGACAAACATGGCTGAGGATAACTTGACTAAGGCTGAGGCTTTGTCCAAGCACTTTAGTCAAGTATTCTCTGATAATAGTGATACCAGCTTTGTAACTTTTCCAGAAGGTAACTTGAAAATGGCACCCTTATACATTGGGAAGGATACTGTCCTAAAGTACCTTCTAAGGCTCAATCCTGGTAAGTCCAGTGGCCCTGATGAACTCCACCCACGTATTTTAACAGCATTGGCTGAAAACATAGCTGAGCCATTGTCGGTAATCTTCAATATGTCTCTGGACCAGTCTAAATGTCCAAGAGACTGGAAAGATGCCATCATTAGTCCGGTCTTCAAAACCGGATCTAGAAACTTAGTTCAGAACTATCGTCCTGTTAGTTTAACCAGTATTGTTGTTAAACTACTGGAAAGAATAATTCGTGATGCTATCATTCAGTTCATTGAAGGGAACAAACTTTTCGCTGTGGAACAGCATGGTTTTAGAGCAGGTCATTCTTGCTTGACCAACCTTCTTTTGGCCAGAGAAAGTTGGGCAAGCTCAGCTGATGCTAATATACCGGTGGATGCCATATTCATCGACCTTAGCAAGGCGTTTGACAGGGTTTCTCATTCAGGTCTTCTAGTAAAGTTAGGTAGTATGGGAATCAATAAAGTGGTTGCCGACTGGATTCAAGACTTTCTAAAGGACAGAAGACAAAGAGTACGAGTTAACGGGGTTTTATCAACATGGGAATCGGTTAAGAGTGGCGTTCCTCAGGGTACAATTCTAGGCCCACTTCTTTTCCTGATTTATGTTAATGAGATTCCATCGGTAGTTAGGTCATCCTGCTTACTGTTTGCTGACGACATCAAGATATGGAGGGCTTTACACGATGACAGTGATCAACTTGCTTTGCAGGAAGATTTAAACTTGTTAAGTGATTGGTGTAAGCACTGGGCCTTGGAGATTAACTTAAGCAAGAGTGTAGTTATGCATGTATCTCATAGTCACGTGCACAATTACTCAATGAATGGCATTACTCTTCCAGTGGTCACTGAGTACAGGGACTTGGGAGTGGTTGTGCAGCATGACTTGAAAACAGCAACAAACTGTAGAGCTGCAGCCACTAAAGGTTTTCGAATATTATGGGCCATACGCAAAGCTTTTGCGAATTTTGACGCTGAAATATTTCGTATATTATATCCGACTTATATCAGACCTCATTTGGAACATGGGATCCAGGCAGCGAGCCCGTGTTTCAAATACGAAATAGACTTATTAGAAAGGGTGCAAAGAGTAGGAACTAAGCTAATAAAAGGTTTCTCAACCCTCTCATATGAAGAGAGGTTTATTTCCACTGTCATACAGACGACTTAGGGGTGACCTAATACTAGCATACCGTATCCTAAGAAATGATTTTGGAGCAAATTTATCTAATTTATTTCTTCCTTCTAGCACCAACCAATTGCGAGGACATCACCTCAAGGTTCAAAAACCACGGTCGAATCGTCTGCGTTTGGAGATCCGTTTTTCGCATCGGATTGTGAACCATTGGAACTCCTTACCGGAACACGTCGTATCAGCGCCATCCGTTGATTCATTCAAGGCGAGATTGGACCTCCTGTGTGTAACAAATCGAAAGGATTAACACAGGCATATAGCCTACTATCCTAAATAAATTGTAAACTGTATTACGTAGCTCTTCCCGTATTCTTTTAATATTTAATTCTTCTTCGTACCCTAAACGCTGATGAAATTTCTTTACTTATTATCAACTAAATATAATATTTTTCAAGTGTGGAATGTAACAACTCGAACTGTTGTACTTCTGTTCTGAGTTCTATGTTAAAACTCAGTTAGTCAGCGTTTGTCACCGCGGCTGCCAAGTGTCACAATTCACTGCAGTGTTAATTAATACAAACAATTATTATTGCTATTTTCTACGTACTGTATCCATTTTCCAAATTTCTGGAATTGTCAAGATAAAGTGCGCCGAAGAAGGAATCATGAACCAGAAGTCAGTGGTGCAATTAGTATACTTGTATTACTGGTGGAATGACATGCAAGATTTATGCATGTTGCTGTGAAGTTTGCCTGTAATACCATTCCCCACATAGTAAACTAAATGCTTGTGATAACAATTCTTCATTATCTTCTCATTGCATCGATAAGTGCGCATTTATTAGAAAAAACCAACCTCAAGGTATTACTTATCGAAAATACTTTCACAAAGTGCCCATGCTTCTGCTTAGTACCAGGTACTACGTGTGGTCCATGAAATACTTTTTAATGCATTCGCAAACGACTATTAGACAATCATTATATGGAGTGGGGAGACAGAAGACATATAAAATTTAGATGTTAGTGTGTATTTGCAGTTACTGACACAATATATGTGTACATGTTTCATTTACAAACAAGAAAACTTTATAGAGTTATGTAGAGCTGAGTTAAGAGTGTATTCATTACTGTATAATGTTGTATAAGTGAGATCCTTCTATTCAATTGTCGGCGAGGCTGCAATGTCTCCCTGTAGGGTTTATTCACTGCACTTTCATAGGGAATAACACTTGACATTGAGGAGCCCAGCTAAAAGCACTTGTGACACAGATGAATTACTTTTTCAACTAAAAGCGGTGATACTGATATTATTAAGTGTGATTAAACTGTAAACAACGCATGTTTGTAAACGCATGTGTTACTGCATGTGAACTGTGGGCCATATCGAGAAGGAATTTCTTTCTTCTGACCCTCTGTCGTAGCCTAGATTATTGTTGGCATATATGTAATGACTTGGTGCGTCTCCCAGTTTGCCTACAAGTACGGAATGTAAATAGTTTCAGGGAACACTTTAAATGGATTTTCTTGAAACTAGTGGTGTTCCTTCTCTAGTCTTAATTGGCGTCACGTCGTTTGACACGATTTAAGGAATAGGTTGAAACGTAGAGTGTTCTATAGCTGTTAAAATTAGGCACCTAGTTTTAATTAACATCATGAGTCTAATCTCAAAAACGTATCGATATAGTTCTTCTTTCAAGATATATTACGGTATCTAGAAGTCACGAGCACACTGTCTTCGACAAATCTAGTTTTACTTTGCGACTAATTGGTGAGTCAGCTAGTGTTTTGGTAGTAGGAAAACAACTGCAAATCTAAGTAATCTCTACATATGAGCATATTTACTTACTTTGGTGACAATTTAATCTTTTTATCAAGAAACCCCCTAGGGATGTCCACCTTCACTTAATAATTCAAAACTGAAGGTAAACGCCATGCTGCTGAGTTGTTCAAAAGACAGCATTATGAGTGAACTCGTATTCGGATACGCTTATTCTACCGTAGCTGAACAAAAATAATAGTCACAGCCTTTCAACAAGTCATCTACTTTTGCTCTTAATTCAAAGACAAATTTAGTTACTCACTAAATTAGGAGTTTCAGGAGACTGCTCGACTCTTGTCTTCGAAATACATTGCCCGACTGT